>DWQX01000319.1:0-47913 GCA_018245475.1 Pharmacophagus antenor | reverse complement strand
AAAAAAAAAAAGGTCGCACGCGTGCTCCGAAGGTAAATTAAAGAAAAAAATTATCACTTGTTATAATTTTCGCGGAATGTATCGCTGGGTATAGAGAATACATTTTTTATCCCCAAGTGTATACTATCCACTTCATGTATTTATATAATGTTAGGTCCAAAAAAAATGACGCTAGTAGCGGTCACTTTGATTTATAGTGTGTACTTCGAGTAATTGGGGACGATGGAAAACTAAATAGGAACTTCCTTATTACTCCTATTAGGTGCTCCGAAATTACAAGCGAAACAATATTCTTAATACTCGTGATCTTCAACGTGCAGTAGATGTCGAGAGTAAAATGCTCTCATTGAGTAAAGCTACCCTAAAATACTCAGTCCTCAAAATTTTTATATTAACCTGTTAACCGGGGAATTAGCTATTGCTAAACTCGTTTCAGAATGGGGACTTTCTTCGCAGCGATGAGTAATATCACACCTCAAATAATAAAGGAATATCGTTTTTAACTTATGGTTTATATTTATTTTGATAAAATATTTTATAATTTAAATGTATTCAATGTACAAGGAATTTATTGAATAAATTATAATATTATAATACTAACATGTAAGATGCTAAAATGCACCAAATTGTGGCAGCTTGAAGTAGATCATGCAGCGCCCGTTTTCCCGTTAATGGCGGTCAAGTGAGAGATTACAAGAACATGAAAAATCATGACGCATCCACAATATGATGGCATATATATAACCACTTTAAGATTTAATAGATAAGAACAACGTAGAACGTAATGCGTTCAATATATTACGATTAATTTCCATGACGAAATATTTCGTTATACCCAGTTAACAGGTTAAATAATCATAAAAATCATATTAGTCTCAGAGTTTTTAGCTGCTGTAAGCACACAGTCTGTACATGCTTTCTTTACTAGTACGAAATTTTAGGATGGCCTTAGAAAATAATGAAAACGAATATGACTATTACTTCGATACGTTCTACAGCAAAAAATATGAACCAGATATAGAAGACTGAGTCATTTGCGTAATTTGCAACAATTGTACACATGAAAAAAATATTGTTGGGCAGACTAGTCAGGGATGTATGTATGGTTTATGCCAAGAAAGTAATTGTTTTGCTAATTAAATATTTAAATATGTCGATCTTGTACTTTACCCTTTATAGGCTTAGGTTGTAAGAATCAGTGTTTTTTAAAATCTTTAAATTGTTGATTATATAGGTTATTTACACGAATTTTTTAACCATTATTGTGAAGGTAGATTTCCTAATTTACTGTAAAAATTAAAGCTTGTTTGTGAGGATTTTGCGATAGGCGTACCCAATCATACCCCAAGTATATGAAACCTATATTTGTCTTGATTTATGACAAACCCACAAGCATTTTATAAAATCCCCATTGCAGTCAATATTTTTACTCTATCTCTTATTTTTCACATTTTTAAACTATTTTACGAATCATACAAAATGATAGTTGTCCATGTAATAGTAAAAATATATCGTCATAACTGAATTGGGTACATAAATATGTTAGGATGAGTCCAATGTTTTCAATGGAACTGCCGTATCTGATAGTAAAGATCAACGCTTACTGAATTCAGTAGTCCGTATCATGAGGGTGTAATTATAAGTTCTTTATAATATATTAACTTATTTATTTTTTATATAAACTTGCAATGTTCTGGCGAAGTGTTGCCGGATGTTTATATAATTTCGCCGAGGCGGTGGTTCATATACACCAGTGACATTTCATAAGACGAGGCTAAAATACCAGTATAACAAGAATCGTGGAACGCGGCAACGGCTAAGTTTACGTGAGTATATACTTTTACGATACTTTTTTAACTGACTGCTTATTACTAACAAAGAAAAAAAAATATTTATTTGACATGTAAGCACTGTCATATTTAAAAATTAAACCCAGTGCTTTTTATACATATCTGTGAGCTGTTTAAAACTTGATATTTTTATATAATCAGGTAAAATGCCTCTAATTGATATCACTAACCCAGCTGTGATAATATTTCTTATTGAAAATTATGAAAAAGAGAATAGACTGCGTCTTAATTGGATTGTCAAGCATCGCCAAAAAATACAACAAGCAGCTACACTTAATAGAGAACCGACTAATTACTTTGAAACCGATGTTATCGCTCATAATATAATTGAAGGAATGGCCACAACGACTCGAGATCATATCGTTGCTGGATATAACAGGAAAAGAACACCGTTGCGTGATGGTACTTTCATTCCAGGTGTTAAACATTTGCGCCACGGCCATTCTTTAGTAGACATCAATCTTGGAGACCCGAAAGACGACCCAAGACTAGTAAGGCCTGATGACGATATAACAATAGATCCAAAAATGCGACCAATTGATCCCGAAATAAAAGAAATCCTCTACAAACCAAAACCTGAATTTGGTAATAAACAGTATATGAAGGTACGTTCGGGGTTCTGGCCCGAGAAAAAATATTACTTCGCTGAATGTTCCTCTTGGGAGCATGGATGGCGAACGAAAGATAGTCTCTTACGCGAGAAGGCGACGCATGGAAGGTGCTGGCATCTGACGCGCACGCTACGCTCTCGGGTCGGCCCTCAACCAGACCCTCCGTATTATAAATCTTCCGAGCCGCCCGGACCAACCAAGTTCGTGAATTTATAGATGGCGTTAACACGAAATTGCATAAAGTATAATGTTGTGTACTTTTCAATTGAGTTTCTAGAAATGTTAATTAGTATACAAATTTGCAAAATGTATTTTAATTCTTGTAATAGGAATACATTATTTTATTTTTTTACTTAATATGTGTAACACTAAAAATTCAATCTTTAGAAACATAATTCTTTTTTGGTAATTTATATATATCTATGCGGTTTTAATATATAATCATGTACCTTTAATATTTGTTTATCAATTTAACCTGTAACTATTATTTTATTATTGAAAACCTTATCTCTTAACGCAAATTATGTTCTGAGACTGCGCTATTAATCGCAGTTCCCGCCTATATTTCTTTATCAATAACAAAGCGCATGTCACTCTCAAATATAACTTTCTTTATTCATCAAAACTGAGGAGAAAGAGACAGACAATAACCTTAAAAGCTTTTACGCAAGCGCGGAATTTCTTTTGAAGTAGAAATTTACGCATTTTACATGTTCTCGATAGTTAGTAGTGTACTATAGTCTATAGCCGTTATGCGGCGTATAAAATTGAACATTTATATAAGTATTAAAATTTACTTAGGAAAAATAGTTATACTGTAGTATGTAATCTTAATAAAAAGCCTATACTTTGTACTTTTAGAAATCTTTGTGAAAAGATCTAGTATTATATTGTGTTTATATTACTTTTAATTAAGTGATAAGAAGAAGCCACTAAAGAAGTATCTGACATTCCGAGTAAGTATATAAATTCTCTAATAAATATAATCAATACGACATAGCAATGAAAATTTTTATCGTAGTAACTAAAATTATAGTACCAAAATGAAAATATAAACCAACTAATAATAAAAGTATAATTCCTCAACCCCATTCACCCTCGCGTTTCGAAGCAGCTGGCACTTTTGGGTTCTCAACGCCCCTTGACATAAAAACATGGTTTAAGTAAGCTGTACGGAATCGATGTATAGTTAAATACTAGCTGTTTCAAATATAGCTTCATATTCGTTTTTATTTTTTAAACAAAAAGTATATGTAATAGTAATTATTAATTTATATCTTTAAAGGATTGAACACAAAAACTAAAATTAAATGTAACATTAAGAAAAAAATATATAATAAATTGTTAATAATACGCAGAAGCGCATAAATATATCAAATTAATTATTACCACAACGTCATTCTCCTTTATTATTAAACCCTCATTGCCAAATTACCTACTTTTTAAATCAACCCTCTTATTCATAACGGTCCGCTAACCTAAAACAGCTGCTAAAGAGTGTTATTTTTCATTCTGACTTAGGTCAATAGAAGCAGACCCCCTCAGGGTCGATATCGACCACTTTGGGAATCCCTGATTTAGTTCCTTAGAGTTAAAATAGCCTTTGCTTGTGTTAATATAAGGTACATAGATCAATTTAACAACACTTATTTTATCACAGACCATGTAGAGAAGTACATCCGAGACAATACTTCCTACCGCCGATAGTGGCATGTAAAAATAATCTACATATCGATATATGAGCCCTGTAGTCAGTACAATTACTGGGTTAATGAGACAGAGTTGTGATGGTATGGTTTTTCGAATCCGATTGGGTAACTACCAATGTCATTATATTCCCATAACCTTATTGCTGTATTCTGGAAGTCATAGACATGAAGCCAGAGTACTAGAAGTACACGCTTTACCATTTACGGTATCATTGACAAAATCATGTGAAATTGACCATAAAACATCATTTTCTAGTTCCCAACACAAACCTTATCATAACATTTGTGCAGTAATATCGTAACACTTCGTATTTTATCAATGGTAATAAAATTAGTCGATTATGTAATTGTACATTATTTTATAATATAAAAATTATCGTCCACTGTATTCAAGTCGCTCGATCACATTTTCAATTTTGTATTAGGTGACAATATTAGAGGTAGCTCATATTATCGTAATTAGAATGAACTAGGAATCATGTACACAATTTTTTTTACTACTTTATTTATTAATAAGTAACGCCTATTCATCACAATAAGAAAACAGAGTTTTATATACGTACTCGTTATTCCTGTTACAGTATATTTGAAAACTGGGTTGAGTGCAATGTTCAAAAGAATATTTCTAAATATTTTGTTATCATATGTGATAGATAGTTCAAACTAAACAGTCAACTCACTGCGCTTATTGTCTTTTACGTATTAATATTGTAATACGAATTTATTTTCCATTAAAATGAGCATTATTTTGTTTTTTAAGGTTTGAAGCAGTGTTCATCTCTCCAATGATGTTAAAATGTAAGTATTTTATTTTCGTTTTGTTTTCTTTTTGCAATTTTACATGTTATATTTTAAATAAGATTATTAGTTCATTATTTGGAAAAAGTAATTATTATATTATCAATAATAAAACTAATAACCCCGCATTTGCAATTACTGATAAAAGTATTTTTGAGTACAACGTAACATTAGTAGTGCCTTTCTTGTTTGGGTTTTCTTTTATTGAGCGGGAGATTCCTATAGAAGAATTCTAATTATATTACAATTTAGCCACTGTTACTCTGATAAATATTTTAAACTTTAAGTAAACAGAAAGGTGTAAATATATTAAAGAATCATTAACGAGTCTCTTATTGTCTCTATTAGAGAGAATATACATAGTTCACGTTTTGTATGGTCTATATTACATGAAGTACACTTTTAAATTTTTTAATTCAAGGTATAGTTTTTCACTGTATTACATCCTATAAGTTTTGTTTGTCTTCTCATTATATTTACATGAATGAGAGGCTGTTAACATGGTTACCATGTATTTTTTTGTAAACGTCACATTTTTACGGCATATTTATTTATTTTCTGTAATTTAGCCATTAAATTGATAGAAGACTAAGATGTTACTTTAAGAATGCTAGTTATGATTCCGATATTTACAGCGCTAGCCACTTCAACTTAATGCTATAAGTAATTTTCCCCTGTGCGGAGCGATAGGCTAACAACGATAGTTGGGTCGGACGTTCAACCATAAAATCACTAGCCGTACCATAAATTATTATATATACGCTAAAATTGCCTACAATTTTATTTTAGGCAAACAATAAAAATAGATATGTGGTTTGACTTTATCACAATACATTAAAAAGTTGAGAAAAACATTACCTTTTCATTTGAATCATTCGTATTATATTCTTCTGTAAGAGTTATGACAAAAGTATGCAGAAGTTTTATAGGTCGCATGTTTCGTTGCACAATCTGGTCGATGTTTGCACATATCCATTTGCATCCTTTCAATTTTGCTATTTCAGTGTAACATCCATGTATAAAATTTATTTCATGTAGATTAACACTACATTTACCGGACCCGTCATTTCGACGGACCAACCTTAGATAAAATGTCCCGTATAGTGTTTAGTAGTATATGTGTTTTACTTTTTTATTTATTTTTTTACCACCTCTGGCAACAATGTTCTTTACGTTTTATTGCAAAAAGGAAAAAATGGAACACAATAATGCACAAAATTACCAAGGCCTCGAAAAGAAAGTTATAAATATGTGTCGGTAAATCTAGTGTTAACAGAGTTATACTTTTTGATTAGGAAAAAAGATACTGAAGTTTTAATGCTGCAATTACTGCAACGCTTTCTTTTTCAGTTTCAATTTACGCAAAGTCGTTACTGTGGGAAATTTATTAGCAATAATGATTTATTTTAATGGAAGGCAGATTAAATATTTTCGGACACTTTATTTTAAAAAAATCATCAAATCTTATCTGTGGGTTAATAGGTAGCAATGTTGTTTAATGTACGGTTTCATTCCATGAACATGTGGCACAGACATAGCACTAACGACGGCCCGATGTTATCCATTAGGTTTTATCCGATGGCTGAACAGCTACGTTGTGTCCATCTTTCTATCAGTTAACTTTTATCGTAATCGACACGTTTAATTAAACCACGTGACTAAATTTATCTCTATTTATATCTATTTTCATCTAATGTAGGTGACAATCATCAAATTAGAGTTTCTTACTTTGAGCAAATAACGACACTGAGTTCTTATTTAACATTCCGGTCATAATCAATATATAAATTTGTGTTGTTTATATTGATGGAAATGGTATAAAATTGAATAATTTTCGTATTACCACAAAAACATCAAAATTATAACAATTTATGTAAATGTTTTAACATATGTTATATAAATTCAGGACGTATAGAATAAATACTATTTAAACTGCCTGCTGTAACTATATCAACGATGTTCAGATGTTACTACTTCAATCGGACGTTTTTAACAGAATTAAGCGCTGCATAATGCCCTACTAATTTCAAAGTGTGTTATTTCTACGTTTATTACTTTTGTATATTAATTTATCCCATTAATTGTTTATAACAAAAACTCTAAATTATTTACAATTACACATCGTGGAAAAAAAGTTGAAAGAGTTAAGTTCGATCCCCATCCGTCCAAACGTGACGGCGCGGTCAGCGTTTGGTTTCTCGTTTCATCCGAAAAGATCT
The DNA here is from genome assembly GCA_018245475.1 of Pharmacophagus antenor. Lineage (NCBI taxonomy): Eukaryota > Metazoa > Arthropoda > Insecta > Lepidoptera > Papilionidae > Pharmacophagus > Pharmacophagus antenor. The sequence goes on along the minus strand of DWQX01000319.1, from coordinate 40,726 downwards.
CTGGTCATTGCACTCGGTGCAATTATAGTGAGACCGCGTTGTCGGTCATTGCGGGCCGTGCACGGGGTTTGTGGGTCACAGCAACCGGATCCGCAGCCAGCGGCACCACCTACATTACGACGCGAATATGTCACGCGGAGATAAACACGCGGGAAGTAATCCTATGGCAACGCTCTGTGACAATTTAACGATAACAATGCACAGGCTAATCTTTCACATTCATCATATACAGTTATAAACTTACGAAAGTATTTATTTAAATGCTCTCGAAGCATAAAAATATTTCTGCGACGAAGCAATAGTTTACTACAATTACTTTGTAATATATTTTCAAGGGCGTTAATATCAGTAAGTACTCTATGGCAATTTAAATACATAACTAATCTGTATCAAGCGCTCTATACAATTATAATAGAGTGCAATCATTACTGTCCACTTACATTTTGAAGGGTAACCGTGACTAAGGTAAACTGGTAGACCAGAAATAAGCGCTATATCCAATTTTAGATAATGTCCATTAACGATATACTTCGCATAGTTTGATCATTTTCTTAGATAGCACCACTGTGTTATGGGGGTATAACCCGTCATAGGGCTTAAATGCTCTCCGTCAATACGGTATATTAAGTACTTAAATAATGAAACTGCTTAGTATGAACATAACTTACTTTATAATGTAACACATGGGAAACTAGCAATTTCTTTTTTTTTAAATATTTTATTGCTTATGTAAGCTGATAATTAAGAATTTATCAACAATTGGCCAAGTGTCAGCTTATTAATTCTCTTTAAATGAAAATTTTAATGTTCACTATTCAATGTATATTTAACTGAATTCATATACTTTATGACTAGGAAGTTAAATATACTTAATTTATCATTGTCGAGTCAATTGAGTAATCTTGAATAATTTTTTATAAACCTTTGTCATTTATTATAACATGGTCAGTTGTAAAGACAAAAATTACGATTGTGTTTTTGGTATTTGTGTATATATTTTTTTATACACCGTTATAACACGTTGTTTATCAATTTGCTGACCATACTCAAATTATCTTATTAATTTGATATTAAATAGACGTGCAAAGTGCTCACGATATGGTAATCCACTTCCTTATATGTTGCTAGTTAAAGATGAATATATATAATCGTTTTGCATTTATAGTCTTCAGAAATGAAAGTTTTAATTAAATTTTAGAAGCTACTGAACTTAAATTCCGGAACCAGAAGCCCTGAGTCCGGTGAAGCTGTAATAGTCGTCAAAAAGGCTAACAGGAACTAACATAATTCCAGTCTACTCGTAGAGTAATTAGCTTCAACTACGTCAATTTGAAAAGCAGTGACCAGAACGTATTAAAACTAGCTCCAGTAAAAGACACCTTGCTTCAAATAAAAAAATAAAATAAATGTTGCAAAAATAATGAACTTGATACCGATCTAGAGATATATGAAGGGAGATATATAAAGCATATATATATATAAAGCTGTAGTATATAGTACCGGATGCGAAAAGCTGTTCTTCATTTCATACTTTTACATATTATTCAATTCCATTTTACGATAAAAATAAAGTTGAAAAATTACCGAGGCCGTCGCTGGTCTTCCACAATAACTTTTAAGTTGAAACCGCCCCCATTATGTTTTGTGGTGAAAAAGTAAGAAAACGTATTTTGACACATTGACTTGTTTGTTTCTACGTCGATTACTTGGTAATATTGAAAATTTTGCAATTCCACAAAATAAGAATTCAAATATACATCAAATGCGTAGTACGTTGACCTCGCGGCCGAAAGTCCGGTCCTGCCTCACAAGAGATATGATTCGATAGATAACTGTACTGATAGTTTTTTATCGGCACTAAATCGAGGCTACGCATTTGATTCGTGATCAGAACATGTTTTTTTTCTTTAGCAAATCAATTTTATTTTTATTAAAACGTTGCCGAAAGACCTTGCGGGAACCGTTCACAACGAAACGCAATGTACTTCCATCATTTTTCATTCTTCCATCATAATATATTTAACAATGGTCTTCTGAAATGATGTCTAGTGATGTTAATTAATGAGAACGAAGGTATCATTTGCCAAAAGACTTCCTACTTTACGTGCCAACGGTGTCGGAAACGGTACATTTTTTATTATCTTCTCAAATTGGTTAAGGCGCTTCCATAAATTTTGAATGCATTGTTTAATTTATAACAACAGACTTTTGATTAAATACCAAGGACATAGAAAGCTTTAAGAAATATACGTAAATAGATTTAGTAGTAATAAAAACGTCTTATATGATACCCATTTCCAGTGAGTAATACTGCTATAGTTCACCATAATTCATCAAAAAAATGTTGAATTTGTAAGGGTGAATAGATTACAAAGATAAATCAGCTGTTTATTACGCTGTGGGCGAATTAGCGCCTTTGTGTATAATAACTTAATTGTTAAATAAATTATCAGCTATGAAATACTATAACAACAATGGTCAGTGGGTTTTTGTTCGATTACCGATAAGTAGGTTACGAACGTAACATAACTGATCATGACACAACGCGTCAGTTCAATACATCGACATAGACACGGAGTGCGCACAAAGATTCTCATATTAATAGTATTTCAAGTAGGTATGAAGCTTTGATATTCGTTATCGTGTATTTATTTAGAAAATATTTCACTTAAGCTTACGGTTAGTTATACATAAAAATCACATCTAAATGAAAATTCTTAAAACATTAACGCATGCTTAGAAAACTGCGGGTTCACAAAGTTCCAACGACAAATTCTCTACTTGTTTGTCAATTCGTTACTTTTAGGGGAGTTCAGTTAATACTTTGTACATATAGATTCAAATTATGCTATCGTTCTAACACATTTTCCAAAAAAAAATATATAAAAATAGGTACATATATAGTTTTTAAGACTGACTTGTTCATCTACAAGTAAATGTGTAAATTTGACGTCTTTATAAGTCTTTTACATCAGCGTTTTAACACAAACATTATGAATACTATGTACATTTTAGGTCGATATGAAATAATTATCAACAATGAAAGAGTAAAGTATATTAAAGCGTACGAAATACCTTAATTACTAATAAGTTGTTACGTACTTAGATTTGATGTATAAGTGATTTATATTTTGCGAAATATAACGTTGCTGTAATATTTATGTTGCAAAAAATTATTATTGGATGTTTGAATCTGTCATAAAAAACCGGTGAGCGTTTGTGGTTAATATAAATATAACTCATATCGTGCGATGTGACACCATGATACGTAAAATTCATTATTATTTGAGTTATTTATCATAGTTATGACTTAATAGAAATAGCCTAACAAATGTACATGAAAATTATAGATAATGAATGATAGATAGATAATTATATCGTAGCACGTCTGAAAGGGGTTTTGATCTTTGATTGAATGTTTGTAAGTGTGCCTGGCTCCATCTGCCGATGCACCGTTATTCGACACAGTAACCGCGAAGGGGAGATTAATACAACCAGTCCACGCTGGCGTACAGAGAGCAAGTATAAAGAAATTCATTATATAAATCTACTCATGTCTTTATTATGAAATGAACATCTACCTCCGTGGCGTAGTGGTTTACCGCTTGCGTTGTAATACGAAGGTCTCGGGATCGATTGTCGAACCACGACTAGTGAAGTTTGGGTTGTCGAATTTTTCAATTTCTCAATGTCAATATGCTACTATGACGTAATCATTGCTGTATTCCAGCAATCTTACATGTGAGAGTCAGAGTATTTCGGGCGTGCGCGCTTTACCAGCTACAGCCTTGTTGTCACTTAACATGATGTGAAATAGAGGATAGATGATTTACCTTTACCGTTAATAAAAAATTCTTATGAATGTCCATTCACGGAAAGTTTGGACATTAGCCTAAACTTAACAAATCGAACAAATTGTTTATCGTACCTTTCATAAGGTAGATAACATACAGAAATTTTATTTACAAATTCTTTAAATCTATTTTTATTTCATTATTAAAACAAACATTGGCAAAATTGTTTTATTGTTATATAACGTCCTCATTAAAAGAAAAGAAATCTCAGACGCTCGCTATCAGCAATTATAATGCGAAGAACAAAGGAAGTTAGAAATCCTTTAGATGCTCAGACTCTGATATCACCGTTCGTTTAGATGGGACTGGTTATAAAATTATCCCATTGTTATAAATTTTAAATACTAACTCTTGTTGTACACTAAATCATGTCACAATTTCTATTGCGTGGTAACTAATAATTGTACATCTGTTTATATACCTAATTTACATAAATTACATTGTAAATAATTTTATTTGGTAAATAATGTTATAATCTAACATAATCCCAAAAAGACTTGTAAATTGACTAATAAATATGTATTAACATAATATTTTTAGCAATGTTAATTAGATTATAAATATTTACACCATTGATTTGATATATTGTTTTAATTCCTATTACGTAATCAGTTATTTAATTAATAATGTAACCAAATTTTTATAAATTTAAATAACTCTTTGGAGTCATCAAACAATTGTAATGAAAATGAATTTTCATATTCCCGAATCATAACCTATGGTATAAGTAAATTGTGAATAATAATGGTACAGCTTGCAAAAGTGGGCCAAATTTGCCTTGGTCTGTTCGCTCAACAAAGCTTTAAGCTCGACCGGTTGATGGGTCGTTGACCCTGCAACCTACTGCTTCTTGCTCAGAACGGCTATTACATTTAAATAATAATTTGTTTCTCAATTCCTTCATAATTATCTATCTATTTTTTATTTAATCGTGACTCAGAAAAATACTAAAGTTTTTTAAACGCTTTCAGTACAGATGAAACAATTTCAATTCTCAGATGCTCACTTAAAGTTACAATTATTTCAATGCTCAAAGTATATCACTATTAATCTGTGATTTATAATTAGATAAACGCTATTTATACTTGTACAACGATATATGACCTCTTTCACTCATCACAATTATCGCATTATTGACCAGTTTATAATAATAAAAAAATATATGGAAAAAAATTAAAATAAGTTACTAGTTACTGACAACATTTATAGTTCATAATGTTTTTAAGTTATTTAATTAAATGTTTAATATAATGAATGACAGCGTTAAATTTGAACGCATAAATTTTTGAGTGATAACGTTCATATTAAATCAAACCAACCGTATTTTATATAATGCGTCCGGTTTTTAACACGTTATCGCATTTACAATCCATGATTTCGTATAAATATTTATTATGCCAATGACGTTAACGTTCAACACAGCTTGACTTTATAATATAAAACAGATGAAACTGTAATTGAAATTCCTTCATGGTCACATCTTACACTGTCTATTCAGACAAATAAGAAAATCCCATTACCACTTAATTTAGAAATGTTTATTCCTTGTCCATTTTCGAAAAGTTAAATCATACTTTGCATTTTATTCAATACGCCTAGCCAGATTATTCTTATGGCGCATTAATTATTCTTACTTATTTATCCTTGGGGCGTAGTGGTTTATTACTTACATTGCACACAGATAATTACAGGTGTTTCCCGAACGACATGAGAGGCGAAGTTCGGACGGTGCTAGGGTTTTTCGAATTTGCTTGACTAGCTACCACTCCCAGTGTCAATCTGTTCCCATAGCAGCATGGTTGTCCCAAAGTTATATGTCTGAGTGCCAGTGCATTCTGGGCGACCAAGTTTTTAACTCATTTCCAATAAAAAAACAACATGGCTGTCATGATAGTTATTAGGAAAGTGAAATATAATTTTTTTTTTTTGGGTGACAAAAGTAAGGTGTATTCTTAAGAAGGTCTTTTACACTGTTTCAAAGATGTCAGTTGTGATATGGGTAATACTTGACAAGATTTTTTTCAAACAACTGACAAATTGAAAGGGAAGATCACGTGGTGTAAAATTATATCTGCCCATACCTAGAGATATTAGCTTAATTACCCCTATAGTTAAACTAGTCACAGCCTTCTTTCAAGCAAAACATAATGGTTGGACACTCTTGTTCTGTGATAAAAATAGATGCTGCTACAATGCTGAACTTTCGGACTTCAGGATAGGTGCATCTTTTTACTTATAAAAAAAAAGCAAATTATATATATAACAGTATACTCAAATTGTAAATGGGTTCAAATTATAATAAATAATAGAGATATAATAAATTTTAAGTGCACAAAGTTTTAAGTGAAAAATACTGTACCATCCATTTACTGGTGGTTATAGAGACGTATCACCAATTAGTATTATTACAAAATTGCACGTATTATAAAAGAAAAATAAATTGTTTTATGTTATTCTCAGTAAACACTGGAACGTTGTAAAGTAAGTACGTATATTAATTTAACGACGCACTTGTGTCGCCGTCTGTATGCGTAGGGCTATAAATCGAACGCAAGTTGGTAGCACGCCGATACCTTTCCTGCAACTTAGCACTTTGCGACGAGTAAATATAGAGTTAGGATATACTTACTGCCGACGAAAGGACGATAACTGTCCATTAGTGAAGCCAGTCAGGTCTTAATAATCTTCGAGACCAAGCTTTAAAGATTAAAATTTTTCATGGATGTCGTTGTAGTCAAAGGTTTTATTTCTACATTTTTCCTAGAAACTTGGTGAATTATCGTAAAAGTTTATACTAAATAAAGCTTTTAAAACTTTTTAGTACTTACATCCTACTTGAGAACAGCCTGTGCTACTACAAAATGTTCATGCACATTTCAATAGTTATTTCGAATACAAAAATTAATTTTCAATACAGGTAATTAACATCACCATAGCCACTTGTAGGATAACGGAACGGTTTTTTTCTTAATTAGTTTGGCTGGCTTACTACCCTTAATATCAATCTGCCACCATAACAGCGATGCTGCCTTTTGAAGTCTTTTTGATTTGTACTTAATTCCGCAAACTCACCTGGTGATAAATTATGATGTGGTTTTGGGTGCTAAAGCGCACAAGCTTAGAAGCAGCCTATTCACTCTGTTCTTGAAGACACCCACGTTGTAAAAGGGTTGTAGTCATACGCATAAGGGTATTCTGGGCGACCACGGTTCACTGTCTATGGCCTAATTGTCATTTAATATCGTGTGAAACTGAGGTCAAGTGTTAAACCATTAATAAGGTGGTACTTTAATTAATATCAATTTTAATAAAACTTCTTCTTTAAGTATCTCTTCAATTACTAGATGTGGGAAGTGATCGTCCGAAATTTATCTTTATCCAAGGCGGGTCTAAAAATTTCTTCTACAGTCTAAATTCCTGTCCACTCCCTAATTGTAATACGTACAGCTTTCTATTTATGAAAAGAAAATTAAAGTTACTTCGCACGTCGATCGGAGCATCACTAGACGACTAGAGTGCGACGAACGTGCTCGTCGCGTCTGTAATGTACGTAACATGATGTGGCTACTAGAAATGGCGACTGCATACGTCGCTCGCTGGGAATTGCGTCGAGCAAGTTCAAGGCTGGTCGCCACCCGCTTCCCACTGCATGTGCATACGCATTAATTCCGCTCACAACCGCGGCTACCACCATTGTCTATCACTCGAGAACTTGGTTCATTGACCTCATAAAGGATTAATGACGGTATTGTAGGCAGTTGGTCATGTACCCGCCCTTTTTCTCATTCCACCAACACCTGCGGGTTGCATGATAGATGCAAAAATTGTTTTTCATAATCTTACTGACACTGAAATACAGCATTATGTTCATTAAAAACAAATAACACTTTGGATCGCATTCGTTCAAAATATTTGCGGATGTTTTTAAATATTAGTGTGCCCAAGGTACATATATTGACAAAATATTCATGAATATTACATTTTGTCCATATATACTGTATTATTTTGTATTTCGTGAAAAAAATAACATATTCATATGATTTCAAGATATTCGAGTTTATGACTAGATTTACGTAATACTAAATTTTTAATTTAGTTTTTCTTTCTCTTTTTGTAGTAAAAATAGCAAACGAGGCTTAATACGTGTACTTGATGGGTCACTGTGGGCTCCGATCCCGACGTAGGTATCTGATAAAGTAAAAAGACGGAGCTGCGTTGCCTCTCCTGAGGAGTAAGACAAAATGCCTCCGTTCTAAAGTTATTACTACAGTTTAATGCCACGATTGTTATTGACTAAAAATATCGAATAATAAATAACAAAAGACCATATATATAGTAAATACAGAAGATAAATTAAAATTTTGCAACAAAAAACTATCGAGCATAAAACCTGTTTATTACATTTGGCAAAAAGAAAGGGCCTTTAATATTCTATTCAGTCTGAAATATGGCATTCAACCATTTAGAATCTGTTGACTCTTTTTAGCCGTTGCCCGCTTCGAAGGAATCTATTCTCAAAATTAAGTCTTGGTCCTTTTGGAGTGGCAGCAAACGGCCATTCTTTTGTGCTCTAAAACGTCTGAACTTTATTTCTACTTTTTTATTAGACGTTTATCTCGATTATATTAAGGGGCTTCTTAGGAACATATGTAATTCTCTATGGAATAATATATTCTTTTAAAAAAATTATGTGGAAATAAAATACTCCAGTTAGTAGAAAATTAATAGTTCTGTTTCTGATTCAAATATATGATCTGTGCTATTAAATGTCTAAAAAAAACGCTTCAATCATAATAAAAGATTTCCATTCGTTCGATTTTAAAGATTAACGTGCCTTCATAGAAATCTTTAACTGTAAATGAAGCAAGTTTTTAAAGAAGCGTTTATTGAAATAATAAAAATATTATCTTTGCAACCTTAACGCTATAAAAATTAACTTTTTATATAAAAGTCAAAGATTTGATTAAATACAGAAAAAAATATTAAATTGTCATTCAAAATCTATGAAAGTTTTGGCCGATGTTGCAGACTTCAATAATGTCACCATAGAAACATTATATTTTATAAACAAGGCAAACGAAATCGCATGTGAAATCTAGTATGATAACTGAGTGAATATATAATGTATTGCTTCAAATCAGTACATTACAAAGTCCCTTGTTCCACGAATAGGCCAACAGTCATGTCACGAATGGAAAGTTGCAAGGGACTATGACGCAAACAGTTTGCCGCGTGACTATAAGCACGCGCCTTTGTTTAACAAACAGTACCTTAAAATCGATTAATACCCCGTCAATAATTTTCAACCTTATGATTTTAATGGCAGAGTACATTATTGATTTATTTAAATTAATTAGAATAAAAACCGTTGTATACCATTTCATTCCAGAAACGTAGTTTTTTAGTCATAGAACTATGCTGTAGTTAATGCCAGTGAAAGTTTTCAAAGAATTCAACGATAGATATGGTTACGTGCGAGTTATTTACATATATTTTTACAGCAAGTAAGTAAAAGAGAAAATTATATTAGTATGTTTACCATTAAAAGCGCATAAGATCGGCAGTAATATTGCAATAATATTAAACTTAACTGTAAATACATATTGTAATTCGATTTAGTTGTCCGATTATTATAATCTGATATTTATTAATATTGTGGTCATAATTCGAATTATGTGAATATTTATAGTCACCGTTCACCTCAGGAAATGCGGGTTACGCGATTTATCATTACGTACTCATAAATTTTATTAAACATTTTCAACCAGTACACTTTTTCTCGAACTAATGTCCAAAAATAATTACAGCTAGTGCATTCAAAGAATGACAGTTATGCTAAAAATAACAAATCCATCGTTTCAATATGTAATGGACGATATTATTATCACTTCAGAATTACAAAACGGCACGGTTTATATCTCTTTAATAATCTATCTCTAGCTATATACTCCTTACCCATAATGAATACAGGGGATAGTTATTTTCAGGGCTTTTTGCTCTGTCCATTCGTTGTAAATGTTTAATGTATAGTGTTTATAATGAATACCCCTAATTGATATTGTTCAAACTATTGAGTTTAGCTAAATTATTAAATCACTTGAAATGTTTGATGACACAATATATACATACAAAGAGATTTATAATAAAATCTCGATTAAACATCTAAAATAGTACAGCGCCACTGCAGGTTTCCAAACAGCAATAATTATTTAGAAAAATATTTTACATAACTTGCGATTTAGTAGAGTCCGGATGGCGTCCTACCACCGCCAATGTTAATCTACGGCCATAACAGCATTGCTATCGTAAGTATGAGAGCCAAGCATTCGGGACAAGCACGCTTTACTATCTACTGCTTGATTATTATTTAACATTAGTATGTAATTAAGACCTAAGTGAGTGTAATCCCATTGCTGATCAAAAATATTTTTAATTTATAGTCTGAGTTTAAAGTTTTTCTAAGTTTGACTTTGCAATAAGTTCATCAAATTAAATTGGTATGTGGCAGGCGGGCAGGCGGCATAGATCAAAGGCCGGCCGCATCTGTCTAGACAAAGTCGTACCTTAGTCTCGTAACAGGCAGGCGTTGCGCCAAACGTAAATTTGCATACTGCATTTGCAGTGATTGTGCGCTGTGGCCACGGACTTTTCCACACAACATATGATTAGTGTGTTTCTATTTTACTAAATCATCATGAACTTCACTTTTGTGGTGAAAATTAAAAAAATCAGAATAGAGCTTTAGTTTTTTCATTCCATTATATTATGTTGCACCGTTATAAGTAGATATACATTGATTTTATTTTAATAAATAGACCACGAACCCACTGGATTGTAAGTGAAGATGTAGTCTATGATGGTAAAACACAGTCTAGAGAAGCTTATTCACTTTTCTCTTGAAGTCCGGCTACGTCGTATTTGGACGAAAACATTTACGTCGGCAAACTATTCCAATCTTCGCCGTTCGCATTATAAAGGATTAAGCAAAAACGGTTCGCTCTAACGCACGGACTATCGACAGTAGATAAATGAATATCTGAACAGAATCAAGGCTATGGTGGTATCACTTTATTTAATTCCTGCGCAAACTCTCCGAAATGCATTCTGTAGAACGCCGAAAGACTAGCTAATTGATTATTTGCCAAAATTAATTCAATAAAGTCATAGCTTTTGTGTAAAATAAAATATCTGAAAATTAAAAGAAAAGAAACTCATCAAAATATTAACATATAAATACAATACAGGTTAAAGTGTAAAATACTTTCTTAAAAATACTATATAGAAATGAAAATAAGATGAGAGGAACGATGGTAGTAATATGGATAAATCCTAGATTTTCATGTCTATTACCTATGAAGAAAATAAGTTAAATAAATGAAAATACAGTTGTTACGATTTTAGCGTTGAAAAAACATGATAAATTCGAACTTCTACATCACAAAAATATTCGTTCTTTCTGGGAATCAAATATTCAAGATTTGCAACCTTCAAATTTACTTAGCTGTAGTTATCACAAAATCACAAAATATTTTTTTTCTGAATCTCGGAATGTGCTAATACAATGATTGGCCAAACATTATTATTTACGCAGGCGAATTAAAATCGTAGTGATTGACAAGTTTGTTTACTACGGACATAGTGTAGTGATAAAAATAATTTGTTTTCGAAAATGAATTTGCATCTTTGGCATATGCTCTTTGTTCGTACCTTTAGTATGCCCTTGTTGCACTATACGCTTTATTGCTTTGACAAACATTATATTTGTGTCAATACCCTAAGCTATTTCGTAAGAACTGGTTGTTTATTTTAGTTTATCGGCGAAGTTTACGTAGGCGTAAAGCAACTAGCCGTAATGAAAATTGTCCGCGGCTAAATGAATAAAATAAAACGAAAAAAATACCCCCTCTGCGAATCGAATGTACGTTGACAATTTTCCTTGTGTTGATTTGTTAAAAAAAAAACCCTTTTCTTTTTGGCATTTATATCATTGACGGACTTATGAATGCTATTTTATTTACTCATTTTACTATAACAAATACTTAACACTAAAAATATAATTAAAGACATGTAATTAAAAAAAAAGTAAAATCAACCCTATTCTGGCGCATTTTTAATAGCATCCCTTCTAGCAACTTTTTTTACTGGCTTCAATCTAGTATTCATGATTAATATAAACTTATTCGTCTAGAAAATAATAATTTATATCTCTGACAAATTTTCTTATTAATTAATCATTTTAGTTTCTTTACATAACTAAAATTAATTACAACAATTACTTTATAAATCAAGTTTATAAGTTACAAAATAGAATGTTTTTTTTTTATGTCTTGAGGTTACTCATGCTCCCGACTACATTGATTCGAAGGTAACAATATAGTATACAATGCAACAAAGTTGTTTGTGACGGTGAGGGTATTTGATGCTACAATAGTGGTGGGCCTATTGAATTGAATAGTTTGAGGAATCAAAGTGCCTTTGTAAGTACAATTTTGCACAATCGTACAGAACGGATGGATGATCACGACTGAATTGCCTACAAAGAACGATGTCTGTATATAATGGAGATGTTTGTGTATGTAAATATATATTTCACCGGTCTTCTGAAAGTACTTGACAACTAAATGGTATTTTCGTTCGATTATTGGGTGTTCAATTCTTAACATTTTCTCAGATTTCATTCGTTTGTAATTTATATGGCGACTAATAACAAGATTATCTTTGAATTACATGCTAACGTCAAATATCATGCACTCAGTCTAAAGGAAGGCATATGACAACACTGCATAATTAGCGCTGTATTCATTATTATACCATTGGTAAGACGGACTAATGTGAGTTTGATTTTCGCATGAGTTAAATATTTGTGTTCCGATGAATACAAACGCAAACTATAAAAGTAAACCCAGTCATAGGTTTCCACCAAGTTCAGGTTTTTATTAAAAATAAAAAAGGCATTAATAATAGCTGTACACGCTGTTTTACAAAATTGTTGCCCAAATAGTCTAACGGTTTACTATTACTGAATGAGAATGATCACCGCTTCAAATCCACCGCTTGACTAATATCCACGCCTAAGCGATTAGCCTATTTGGAGTGATTAACGGAAATTTCTAAGATGTTGTCACCGTTTTTTGTTATAAGTAATTGAATCGGTGACGAAAAATTTTAAATCAAATCTTATAGGTATATATGTCATACCTGCCATATGAGTAAATTAATTGTTTCGCACGCCTTACACGCCGCAGGGCTTACCGACAAATTATTAAACTCTAATAACTGGAGTCGCTAGTCCGGGCCATGTCAACTCAAAAGAGAGAGGTGGCTAGGCAATTGGAGACTGGGGGAGGCAGCGGACGGCAACATGGAGTCGCATTGTCGTTCTGGACGGCCGTCGAATCGGCCGCGCGTACACTCACGCGCAAGTACACCGCGACAGCGCATCGGGGCGCTCCTTCGAACGATAAAGTGACGATAACATAATACACTGCAAGTGCTTAACAAACATAGGTAACGTGGGTCGCATCTGTCGTTAATGTAGTGCTTCCGTTGTGATCTCACGTACAGTACGGATTATTCTCCCGGCGCGGGTTCGTGTCGCGTTTGAACGAAAATCATCGGTAGTGTAATTAAGCTTACGTACGCATACGAGTGTACAAACAATCTGCCGGTGTATGACTGGCCAAAAACGTTCTCGGCGCAGGCTATATTTTTCTCGTGTCATTTATAAAAATGGTTCGGGGGAGACGCTTGCGTTTTGTTACGAGAACGTCGCGTACACCCGGTCATTATTTTAATAACAACCGTAGTACAAAACGCGATTGTGATCATGCTTAAGGCGATCACGACTCGCGTTGTACGGCAGAAATTTGATATCCGTTCGTTTGTGGGTCATAATGCTGCTTCATGTATAGAGGTTTATTGTTGTGGACTAGAAAACTCTTGTTTCGTGTTACACTGCTTGACATTACGAAGTAGTTATACGTGGAAATCGAGTTTCTTACTTTATCTTCTGTTTTATCCTATTGTAACACATTTAATATACAAGAATATTCATTGGGTGTTGTAATACAATAAAAGTTCCATACTCATAACAAAACTCTTTATAAAAACTTTTACAACGACAACTGAAAAAACTATTAATTTACAATCGATCATTGAACTTTAGATGAATTATTGGAATGTAAAAGTGATTAGAGAGAAACTAAATGTATCAATGAATTTTGGATTAAATTTTGTCTACAAATTCAAATTCATTTATTCTTCGGTCAAGAGAGTGTTCGTTTTAAAACTTTAAGTTAAGCTTAATTACATTAAGTAATTAATTTCCGGATTAATCACGATATCTATGAAAACAGATTTTATGTGTTTAATCATAAGAGTAAAAGAAAAATAACCAATGATTTTATATTGCAATAGATGTTTATACTGTATAAATTATATATTTTAATATCAATGATACGGCTAAATGTCTAAAGATCACTTGCATAGTCATGTCCTGTGCAGGCTTATCTCTCGCGCATGTCAACATGGACAAGCAGGCACGAGAGATAACAAAGGATCAACCCTCTACTCACAGCCAGTACCTGACGTAATAATACCTGACAGGTGACTTTAATGCATTTTAGAGGGTATAAATATCGTTTTTTTAATAGTAATTAGTTATCCGATCTGAAATAATTTAATTCAAGAGAAAAACAATTAATTTCCTAGTAGAACTAGAAATAAATAAAGTTTTAATGTATAATATTCTTTCAATGTTCGTAAGTAAATTGAAAAATATAGATAACATAATATATTTTAGCATCCGTGTCATGAATCTAAGAAATTTATGTACTAAATGAAAAAAAAAATTGCAATCATAGGATTGGATATAATTATTCCAAATATATACAGGTATACAGACTTGCATTCAGTACGAGTGTATTGTGAAACAAAGCCTCATTTTCAAGGTTCCTGCCATTATCACAACATTTATAACTTAGCACTTGTAGTTCAAGTATTTGATATCGTCGAGATCAATTACAACCCTGCGCAAGGACAAGGCATCCGGTTGCGTTCTTAGCGGAATTTATTTTGCTTAATAACATGTATTAAGTTTCACGAAGCGCTAAATGGGTCCCGATGCATAAGGTTAACTTATCGCAAACGAATGCGTAATAACTTTTTTTAATTTAATTCTTTGCGATAATTTTCCTATTAAACCCCTTCATCAAGTTCTATAAAGTGGAATCGGATAGAGTAATACAGTTTAAAATGTACGTAAATCATTCTGACAACACTAATAATTCGCGATAAAACTTTTATAAATTTGTTATTGTTATATTTACCATAAAACCTTATGCAACGGTACTAATTAGAAGATTTATAATGAAAATTGTAAATCCTTTTAACTTTACTGTGTATACAGTTGTTAGCGAACAAATACATTTTTGTACACGTGTATTATATGTTCATTATTTCATTAATTCACATTACATGTTCGCTAAAAAAGAAATATGTTATTCTAAAAAATTTTAGAAGATATCGTTGAAATTGAATGTGCGAAAAATGTATTTTTCCTTCAAAATACGTTTACTTCTGCTACTAGAACTTTATATAAATATTCTTAATAGATTATTCTACATGGCATGTGTTTTCGTCGTAATAATTAATGAATTCTGACCTGGCATTGATGCATACTATCAAACGGCACTGAATTGTTAGGAAAATGCGACGGCCGCGACGGCCGGCCACGCCATCGTGGTTTCCCATCACTTAGTCACGTACTAGGTAACTCTTTACGTTATGATCATTGTTAATTTATTTTATAAAAAACACTTTAATGATTACTGTGGAACGTTATTATTTTTCACTAATAAAAATAAATATTTTCAATTGAGATTGTTATAACAAAACTCAATGTAGCAAGCAGGGTATTTCAATAAAAAGGGGTGTAGTAAATGATTTCATATTTTAGTTCATCAAAATACTCAAAGATAAATGCTTCCATTTTCTTTTTCCACCGACATTTATGCTTTAAAGCTTGATAGGCTTAAAGATATGTATGCAAATTAACTAACAAATGGTATGGTTTATAAAGTAGTCCAATCTAGCGCGTGTAGAATGAACGTGACTCATTTCACAGTGGGTGCCTCATTCGGTATGCGCAAGCGCAATGCCTAGGAAGTGCATTTGTGTAAGTACGAGTATACCGATGCTTGACTGCGGGACGTCGCGTGTTCGCTTTTTAAAAATAAAGCAACAATGACAACGTCAAAATCATAGTTGGTTTGTTTTTAAACTCAACTATGAACTAATGCGTTTATTTTAAATTTTATATACGTAACATCTACATTTGTACAGGCGCAAACTTTACATTTTCTAATGTTATCAGAAGAATTCAATTTAACGTAGAATACGTAACAAAGTATAGGACATAGAATTGATATAATATTAATTACTTGTAATATAATTATAACATATAAAATACAAAATACACCAAACTTTGACCAAGTTACAAATATATAAGTGCAATAAACTTATTAGTTAATTCAATTAATAAATTCATGTTATGTGATATTATGGCCGGCGATGGCAAAGCGTGATCATTCAGAAAACTGTTCCTCTTTCATATATAGCTGCCATAACTTATCAATACTGTTATAGCGGCCGATTTTCTTTGAGGGTGGTAGCGAGGCAGGCGGGTTCGAAAGAAACCTAGTACCATCCAAATTTCACTACTAATGTGGCTACAGAATCAAAACACAAACTTTCGTGCTACAAGGCACAATTCGCAATGTCACGGAGTACATCCAAATACACTAAATAATCTCAAAGAACAATTATTGTCATTTTAAAAAACGACATCTTTAATTTAATAACATAATTAAAAGTACATATTGTAATTTACTTCACTATTTACCATATCATGGTATTAAGCAGCGTTACACGGATGAATAAAAAGTAAAAGAGGCAACTGATATTTCTTTTCATGGAATAATTGCAAAAAATTGTTCTTAAATCCATTTGGTTGATATTATATTTTTTTTATTAAAGTTGTACTATTGGTAGTAAACCAAGCGTAACTTTTTAATGATCAGTTGCTATTTCTTCAGAATTGAATTCAATATTTAACTAAATTATATTATATTGTTTAATACCTAACACAGTAGTATTTGTACGGGTTATACAATATCAACAATGTTTTAAAGAATTCAATACGGTAAAATAAAAGAATTATATACATTATTACGCAACTTAAGAAACATTATATAAATGTCATGTTTTTTTTTCATTGTATATTTTATAATAAGAATTACTAAAAATAAATAGAGGAAAACAATGATTTAGTTCCGGTGGGGTTGACGTGTCTTATAAATATAGACATCCCTATGAAATAAATAAATAGAAAAAAAAGTAAAAGAAAACAACCGAGGGAAATAGCGGCGTGTCTCGCTTGTCATATCACTTTCCATTAACGGTAATATTTACTATGCGGCGTGACTATAAAGTAATTAAAACGGTCCGCGGCACCGCGCGGCTTTTTAACTGTAACCGAGATCCGCAAAAAAAAAACATTGGCGGACGGCGATTTGACGGCTCTATCAAAACACAACGAGATCGTAGAGTTCGATGACCCCGCATTTTTATTGTTACGTTAAATGCACCTAACACATCTCGAAAACTTAATGCTTCCATTGTTTGAATGCATAATTGATGTTGTAAGATTAACTAATTTTTAGAGGTATGATTTTTTTTTGTGAAACTTTGCGGTATTCATTCTCACAGGACATGCCAACCTCATCGTAGGTAATGGAGTTGCAGCTCTAGTTATTACGTGTCAAGTTCGATCCTTATTCGATTTACAAATTTCTGCTTCGTAAATTGTAGTGCGATGATTATTGAAGTATTTTGTATTTTTTTTATCTATTTGTAAAATATAACTCCTAGAAATTATCTCGTAAAACGATGCAATATTTAATATACTACATTTAATTGGTTATCATTTTAATATATTTACTACAAATATATTATCAATAGGAAAGGATTATTATGCCTGTTAACTTTCATCTTTTCGGTGATTGTATTTACTTTGGCTAAAATTTAATTAAAAAACCTTAAGATATATTCATTATCTTAATTCATTCTCGTAACTCAAAACGGTTTTCAAAGTTTTTCCGTCGACCATCTTCACCTTAGCGCACAATTTATCTATGATAAAATTAATCAAATTAAATAACATATAGACGAAACTCGCCAGTGATTTATCCGAGGGTGTTGACACTGAAACTACGGTTAAACAGGTTAAGACGTTAGCTATACAATTTTATTGTTCCGTGAACCAGATCGAAATGTTGTCGGAACAACCGTTAAGTGTGAATGTTCCGATGGCAGGAAATGGCTGATAGTTTTATATAGGCCTCGATGTACCGGTAAATCATTTAAAGCCGACGTCCCCACCAGTAACCGATGGTGCTGCGTTATTTGTTCGATTGTGGTGCGTGGATTTTAACGGTATTTCATATGCGTTTTACTGATCAAAGTATGTTTGTATTATTTACCTACTACTACTGTTCTCATGCTAAACTTTTTTTTATGGGCTTCCACTTGACTACGATTTTACCTGAAAGTGATAATGAGGCCGTTGATGGTGAAACGTGTTCTCACAGAACAGGCTCTCACGCCTATACCATAGTTTTATTTGGATGGATGTTGATTTGAAAAGTATAAACAAACAATTTTTACGACATATAAAGCACTATAAACTATTATTATCTATAGTTGCATATATATATAAAATAGTAAATTTTCGAATAGGTCTTGTTAGAACAGTATGTTCAGCAATGGAATTTGGATGTGACAAGGATTGTTTAGCTGCATTACCATCAAAACATCAATTCATATGCCTATTTGGGAGTAATTTAAAACAAAGAAGACAAAAACTTTACCACTGGAAAATAACTATACAGTCCAATTTCTATCACAAACTTCCAAATACTTTGATTAAAGTTCGATAGAAATGTATACCATCTATTTTTTTACATGTAAGTGTTTTTTCGTTTTGTTTTGCTTAAGAGTGTCCACTTTATTGAATTTCATTGCCTATAATATTATTTCTAGTATTCAACTGACAGCTCGCGGCTTCTGAATTTGTTTTTAGGTATAAATAAATTTGATAAGGTTTGGACTATTATCGGAAATATAATATTAGCATGAAATTTAGCGATCGCGTGTAATTTACGACCTCGGTCGTTTGCAACCGGATTGCAATCCCCATAAATAACGCGGAACATTTCGCAACGGAACGATATAATGATCAACAAGCGTACCACACCGCTCGCTACGGTTGCGGTCTGTCGTTGTTTGAATTATTACTTGAAGGCGTACGTAATTCGTCGTCGGCTTATAATCGAGCCTCTTGTTCCTCCATCGCGGCTCAGTGCGCGGGCACTTTCCAATTATTAGGTCAGCGCGGCAGTACATTCGACACTCGGCTTATACGCTGACAGTGCGTTTATAACACGCCACTAGTTGACGCAAAAGGTACACTTATGATAACTATTAACTTAGTTACACATTTGCAACCTTTGCAATCAAAATCAATTATTTCCCGCTTTAATTAAGGCCAACAGATATAAATTTAAATACTCTTTATGTATCGCTTTATGTTTAAAATAAACTATATTTTATATAGTCGTTCATAACTGTCATAGTATAACTTTTAGACAGTGTCAACTGTAATGATTCAGTTACCGATTGAAAGTAAAATATATATCTTTTTAATAATTTATTGCCTGACAATGGCAGTTCGCAACAGAATAAACAATAAAAGTATATTTTATTCTTGTATTTCCACAAATGTTATATGTCAATTCTTTCGCTCCTCCAGGAGCTATGTACTTTATAGCATTATTTAAATACATAAAAGAAAAATTATAATTATAAATTGAGATATAACTATTTATATTATTAAACAAATTTCCAATCCCTATCACATTCTTCAAGTTTCGTTGCGAAACCATACATCATTCTTGGAGGTCCCATATATTCTAATGAGAAAAGTACCCAATTAAAAAGTCATGTGAACAGAACGTTACAGGATTAATTTACATTAATTTGAACTGATGGTATAATACCGTTAAACATTGATTATAATCCCGCATTATTATTATATTATTATGATATATCTTACTACTTATATAATTTCATTAGCCAGTCTGCACTTCAAACTGGAACTTAATAATGTATTCTAGTGTACTAAATGAACACTTAACTCACCTTTCTATTAAAAACTTGTCACTTTCGCGACTCATATTACCAAATGTTCTTGTTAAATTAATAACAAAACATTAAATACTTTTAAAGTTTGCTGCTTGGTAGTAAAAGTCACTTACATTTATTGTTCTTAATCATACGTTTCCTTATGACAGAGATGTAAAGCGTTACTCCACAATTATCTTCGTGGCGATATTCAAGATAATCACAATATAAAACGTAGTGATAATAGCATTTATTGAAATGGTGTTAAGGTTTTAAATGCAAAGTCAAAGCTATCATTGTTTGTTTTCTGTATAATTGAAACGTCAAAATTGAACATCGTGGCTATTATTAAAATTTGTATTTTATATCTCGCTAACAAGAATTCATTTCACGTGTGCGTTTCCATTTATATATATCCTTTTGTTTTGTTTGCATTATATTTTTAATTGACTAATGTAATTACGAGGAAGATACTTGAGGTCAACGAACCTTACTTGACAAAAATTCTAAAACAATATGAGGAGTTTTGTATTTTATCTTAGTTGTTTGAGGAACAAAAATGAATTTATAATTTTATTTTTAATATGACAACATTATTTGACTTTACTGACAACAATCTTGAAAGAAAAAATATTCTAAAAATTTTAAAGACATTTAAAAAAATATAATTAACGCAATAAAAAAATATATGTATAAATCAATAAATCTTAAGTACACTTATCTATTATTCAATATGTTTAATAAGAAAAATATATCTTAAATACCGCATAAAATGAATATTTTTAAGAGGGATGATATTAAAAAAATGGAATAAAAATAAAAGATGACAATTTTTTTTAATTTTATTTTTATATAGTATGAGATGATTTTTATTATAGTATGAGATTATGTACAGTCTAACTTATACATTCATAATTTTTTTCAATTTATTTCGTATGTTTGTTGTGCAAGAGGATTTTAATGTATGAATGATCATCACACATCATATATTTCTTTGTAACTATGAATACGATCGTGATTTCAGTGTTTGACAAATAAATGTTAGTCCCTATCAACATAATGACGTATAATTAAATTAATCTTTTTAAGTATACAAAACTTTGACTAGTGAACATATGTTGAAAAATTGTCTAATCGTGTTAATACAAAATATTGTCTAAATTAAAAACAGTTCATTGAACACGAATAGGTAGGTGACAGATAAGTCCGATGAAATCAGAAGCCAGATTATATTTTAGATATGGACATGGACGGTGTTAATGACCTCACAAGGCCAAAGGCCTCATCGTAATAACCATACAAACTATTGGTTTTACGAATTTCAATTTTTAACGCAACAATATAATCTATATCAAAGTATCTTTATGACAATCAACCGAGCGCGTGTTTATATTATTGGGCTTTGAGATAAGTTTTGCATTTTACACGATTCAGGCGACACGAGTCATGAACAAAGTACCGTGAAAAATGTTAAAGCGTCGAATGATGCCGTACTGAACGCGAAGCTATGTGTAACGAAGATAAAATGGGCAGTGGCAAGTTCGGTTTTAATGCTAAAAAGAACAAAGTGCCTGTGACGGAGGCTAACAAGACTGAGTTTAGTGTTAAGGAGAAATGCCGTAAAATACAGAAGAAATTAAACAAGACTGATAAACAGAAGACTGATGTTAAAGAAAAGGCGATATGGTGGAACCAGTGTAGCAGTCGTGAGTAATTTTTGAGAGTTACGATTTTCGTTCAACTTGAATTTGCTTATAGTGGTTGATGATTTTTGAATTAATCTGTAAATTAATAATTAAGTAAACATTTTTAGTCGTTCACGAAAAAGCTTTAAATATTTGATATCCACAATCGCAAGACTAGATGAATTATATTTAAGCATCAGGGTTAAAAAAAATTTCAAGCCCTGATGGTTGTTTTCTGTCACTCATAAAGTAATACCAATGAGTAAAAGAATTATTCTACATA
The DNA here is from genome assembly GCA_018245475.1 of Pharmacophagus antenor. NCBI lineage: Eukaryota > Metazoa > Arthropoda > Insecta > Lepidoptera > Papilionidae > Pharmacophagus > Pharmacophagus antenor. The sequence continues at coordinate 18,665 of DWQX01000319.1, read as the reverse complement.
TTTTTCATTGTTCCTTAATAACTAAGTGAATCAAAAACGCTAAAAAAATTGTACTGAACTGTACTAAAACGTTAATCATTTTACTATTCGGTAAAAGTCTGAGGTACGCGCTCAAAATTATTTATGAATGTAAAATGAACGCTAAATTTTTATTGTTTTTATTATTGCGAGACCCTCGGGCCCTTCGAGGGCCCGCGAGCTCGTAACACTCTTTGAATTTACAATGAGGGGAAATTGGAGCACCAAGGTCCAGCTTTTGAAATCGGTTCGTACCTCCCGTCGTACTACGTCGTACGTCAAGGCATTGAGGCCAACTACGTGGCCTTAAACGTCGCCTTCAAACAATTTTACCGAAGTGAGCCCTTCTAATGATCAAAGTACCGATTTCGACATTGACTTTTCCGACTCGCGCAGGCCTGCCCTTATTACTGTGATTGAGTACTTAATGCAGTAAAGTAGTATAATGTATGCAGTATTTATATTGGTATAAGATATTTTTTACAATGATATACTTTTCACTGCCGAAAGGTTTCGTTTTCGTAGTATGATCATATCTCATTTAAATCTACACCAAAATTAATGATCCGAACATCGTTTATAGTTCAGATAAATTATATTTTGCTGTGATTTTTATGTGTGTGTAATTTTGATGTGGAGATCAGTAATTTTTATATATCTTATTGTTTTACTAAGAAAAATTTAATTGTCAATAACAGACCATTAAAAAAATTGTTTATGTTACATGACAGCCGTTAAATATCTTATCAATGATACATATCGGTGAAATAACTGGTTTAATTTTAATTTTGTTCCTAAATTCGGTTTAATTTAGTGTTAGAATGTCAGAGGCATAATGTAATGATACAGACGTACATTGTACGCGTGAAAAGTATAATGTACGGTACTGATGCGCTTAATGGGCGAAATGCTTAAATCTCGATACTAGTAAAAGTATGTCAGTGGAAAGTGCGAGAGAATCCCGTGAAATCGTCAGACTTATGCACTGGCGACGCACGCGCTCCTCCGCATCCACTTTCTAAACTGGCTAGACGAAGGTAACGACGCTTTATAGTTCAGGAACTAGAAGCCGGTCGACCGCATGAAAGTTGTTGTATTGACATTTCCTAGTGAGGAAATTCATAGTGTTCAATGTTCACAGTTCTTTGTTATGTCGCTAACACTTACGCATGATGCAACTTGTGATGTATGCACGTGTTTAGAACTGAGGCGCTGAAACAGTTCTAGATAATAGTATTAAATAGGTCATTGAGGTAACGATTAAAGTCTAAAATTTATCTTAAATCGGATTGATCCTGAATGATATTTGAAAAAAAAGCATTTATGATTAGTTTTAAGAGCAGAACCTTTTTAGTAATTTTTAATTTTGGTTTAAATCTATACTACGCTCTAGTAAGAAGATTATTACTATTTAAAACTTATGCAAGGTAATATCATAACTATATTATTAGATTGAGATTATGTAGGTAAGTGGAATAATTAATTACAATTAACTAAATATACCAATGCGCTTAAATCCTGATAAAATACCTCGTCATTATTGATAAATTAGCCTCTAATAAACTGCTATATATCTTTCATATTAATATGTCTGCATCCTCTTGTACATAATACCTAGAGCGGTATAATTTGTACCGCCAAGCAATGGTGTACAAACATTAATATGTTCTGGTTTAAAGAACGCTATATCTAGCAAGAATCTGAATACCGTTGTATTTTTCGTTGGTTAATCAAATTTAGCATCTTGTCTCAAGTGAATGAGTGAAACCTAAGGCTGTGTAAATATCTTAAAAACCGCTTAATTGTTATTGTCAGGCATATCTCTTACTATCAGGTTCAGGCTTTGCTAATTTTGTCGAAACTAAAGCAGTATCACCTACATAAATAACATTTTAATACTATGTTTTAAAGTCATAAGAAGAGTGTGTTTTTAATAAAAAAAAGTATTACGCAATACCGAGATACATAGCTCTGAATTGGAAACATGTTCATGTTCATTTATCCGCTGTGTATTTTGTGTCTAACACGACCTTTTTCGCCTTAAAGTTAGCTAAAAATTGTCTACAGCCGAACTTATTTTATTACCATCTTTTTATACTGGGAGCCGTACATATCGTAAACGATGATTTGTAATTGCTTTTTTTTATAATCTTTATTTGTTATAGAGATTTAAATAATATAATTGCTATAGAAATTGCATATTATCGATGCTTTTATTATAGAAATCAATTAACAAATTAAACATTTAAAAAACAAAATTGGATTTTTAAATGTTTAATTTGTTAATTGTTCCTAAGTTTACTAGTAATTGTAAATGAAGCAGGAATTAATTTTCGGCTTAGTTTTGATCCCCATTACCGCGTGTACGATTGACAACAAAAGCCTTTATGAAGTCGCCATTTTGGAACATATCAGTCTAAAACAAGAATGACAATGATTATTACTGGACAGTAATTACAGACCTGCCTTATTAGGTATCAACAACATCTCAATGCTTTTCGATTTTGAACTTTTAAAAAATGTATATATTTTTTATTTAGTCATTTCCTTTCATTTTACTTTTGTTTAAATACGTTTTTCATTATGTAATATAGGCTGTACAAAGTTATTTAAACTATTTTACCATATACGTAAATGTAATTTAATGTATGTCTTCAACGCACTGCGTTATTACTATTACAATTAAATATATTTTGGCAAACACAATTAATATGGTTTGACTAAATTAATCATCTGAATACTTCCTTATTTAAGTAGTTTTCTGACTGACAGGTCATTATGACATTACGTCACTGTTTCTTGCAGTCATTATAATGAAAGCGTTGATTTTCCAGTATCATTCGAAATAAAAAGTAAAGTCCTTATAATGTTATTCAACGTATTAAATTAAAATAATAATATCTTGTCAGTAATTAAAATGATATTTCTATTTTTTACACAGATAAGCCTTGTTAAAAATTAACTTTATCAATAATTAATTTTGCCTTAACGAATGAAAGCTTTGTAGGATTTTGGTGGATAATTTAGATACCTTGAATTGTTTCAGTGAGTGAAATCGACCAGTACTTATGGATGGTGGGAGGCTCGGCGGGCGCACTCGCGCTCACCGGCGTGGCAGCCGCTTCCGCTTTTTATCTAAGTACGAGACCAAAACCTGAGAAGCCTCTTGTAACTCTGCACGAACAGAGCTTATTAGAAACGGTGAGTAGACATAACTTACTCGACTGTTCACTCGGTGGTAATCTTTGCGATCTTCAGGCTTCCTTTCATTAAAAAGTTTATTTTAAATAGCGATTGATGATAACACATTAATCATCTCTATAAGTGAAATAGATAATGAACTTACTCTGTACAGTTGACTTTAAATACCACTGCGGTTTAAAGCATTTACTTCTAACCTCGATAAAAAAGTTGTGCTGTCTCTTGAAAAGTCGAATCAAATTTCTGTTCTAGTAATAATTTTGCATTTGATTCTGCTCTCTATATTTGCATCCTTCAGTTATTTTACGTTAGTAGTTAACAGTAATTTGCCATTAATTACTTGTAAAGCAAGATGATTTTCATCATCTATAGTCGTAAAGTTAGATTTATGAAGGTATTTAATGTACACATATCATCTGAATTTCTGTGAGTCAACTTAAGAATAATTTATAGCCGTAATCGATAGTGTCTACATGTATCAAAAGAATAGTTTCTCTTGAAAATGAAATATGGTTTTAAATTTATTTATTTACATTCATCACTAAATTTATTATTATAACTCTACTGTTTTCAAATTTATTTTGTTAACTTGTCGACGGGTTGGATAATCTATGACAAATTTGCACGATTTTAATATAAACGTACGATTAATTTGCGCGGTAGATTGTATTTTCAACTTCGCGATTATCAACTAAGTTATTATGTTATTACAAATGCAAGGTTATTGATCGATAAGGGATTAATGTGGTATTAGGATTATCTTAGATTAATATAAATGAAGTTGTTATTTATCGAAGTTTGACTCAGGTGTATGTTATGTGGGTGACATTTGTATTATAAGGTCAATGATCGAGCTAAATCTGTATCATATTATACAACAAATGCTTTTATCCGTTATAGATACATATATCTATTAAAAGATTAAATTGAATCGAATATCCAAAGGCAACTCCTTTATACCGAGGTATCAAAGTTCAAGTTGTCCTAATACCAACAGCCGCCGCCAGAGTTGGCAGAGCGCATCTTCGAGCGATATTTTTAACTCATTGTACCAAGAGCAGCCCAGCTTGCTGCTCTCATGTCAGTATCCAAAAGCTTATAGCGAAAGTGACGAGCTCCTGAGTTGCTTGAAAGTGAACAGCCATAACTGGGCCTTGGAACTCACAAGTGATTATGTTCTAGTCTAAAACATCGTTATTAAACAGCAATTAGTTACGTGCGAAATGGAAGTAATGATTGCGCAATGTGCGTTAGCATTTTAGCATCTTCTTGAGACCAACCGTGTTTATAGTGAAGTGAATAATTAATTGTGCAAAATGGCGTGCTGTGATTGTTGTATAGGTGTGGCGCCAATTCGTCCACCGATTAACCTCAATGAACAATCAGAAGCTATTAAAGTAAGAAATTATTTTCAAGTTGTAGTATTATTGAAGTATAGTAGTAATAATGAAGTTTACTTTACTGAAGAACTAATTCATCTATGTTGTATTAAAAGATAATCCTACCTAAGTTTAATGGCTTTCAATATTTTTAGAACTTGAGGTCAAAACGTAGCTTGCAGTTACACACGTTGCGCATTTTGGCAAAGCTCCTTTACATTTAGAATCGGATCATCGAAAGGTCGGAAAAGTCGGTTACGTGTATCAACGACCAATTCGACGCGAAAATAACATCTTCTAGATAGTTCTTTTTTTTGCCAAATCGCACATAATTTATTATACGATTATTAAAAACAACTCATATAAAAAATATGGAGTCGGCTTGTTGTACGAAAACTGTTATTTGATTGTTTATATTTTGAAAATTGAGTTAATACTGTTAAAATTACACCTACCGTTACCTTTGCATTGAAATTTTTATTAACGATATTTTTTTAATTTAGAATTAAAAATTTTCGATGTTTTGCATTATTTAAGAATATTGTAATTTTACCTTTTATATAGTAAAGGTTAACTATCATGAAGCAAATGTAGGAAGATTTCTAATTTTATTTGTACTTGTTTCCGTATAACAGATATTTTTTGTTCACATATATATAGTGTAATTAGTATATTCATTTATTTAGTACATACCTACAGGCAGATAAGAGATAGGTTGTTACGATAAATACTTTATGTAAATTTCTATATTACATATTTCAAATTACAAATGGTAAGACTTCTTAATTCTTATGAATAGTAGTGGCAAACATTACTAAAAGCTATTTAGTTTTGGACAAAAGAAATTAAAAAAATTGCGTCAGGTATGCTGTAAATTGAGAGAGAAAAACTTCTTAAATACTTCAAAGGATTTCAATTTATTTAAAGGCAATGAAAAATCGGAATGAATATATATTTTTATTTACTGAAGTATTTATCATAACAATTTTTTTAATGAATGCTTAAAATAATTTTTCGCTTAAGTTTTTTGTTTAATATCTTCATTTGTGTACTATAAACCTAATACATTACCATGATCTATAAATTTGTTTATGATATACGTTTCGGCTTTGATGTATGATCACTCCAAACCCACCTAAATATTTTCATTTACACATCCTGTAGTAAAACTTGAGAATTATGGATTTGCATACAAAACACATATATACATTACAGTTTGCTTACATTCATAAAAAATTGTAACACCTATTCACACGTTAGTCGATAAATCTTGATTGTTTAGAAAGCCGCTTGCGAATGATTTAAGTCGTTAGTAAATATTATGAACAACTATAGCATTTTAAATCAAACTAATTAAAAAACTGCTATTATCACCACCATTATCTATATATTGACTAGCTGATACTCACAGACGCTTACACAGTGTATTTAAAGAATGGATAATTAGGAATTATCAATGATCGCAATAATAAAAATTGGGTGAATTGTATAGAATTTTATAAAATACGCGGTCTGGTGACGGCCTGATAAAGTCCTCAGCAAAATTGGTACAGATAAATCTGTTTTTGTAAATATACTCTAATTTTTAATGTGATGTGTCCACCATATGGTTTCAGTGAAATAATTTATGCCTTCCATTTTTTTCTATGCAGACACTTTACATTCTGTTTTAAGCACATTGTGCACGATGGACACTTTAGGCTATTTTTTAAATTATTGTTGGTATTTTTGTCATTATTAAGTAATGAATATCAATAATTAGTGTTTGGCTATATTTTGACAACAAAAGAGTCTAATTCGCGTATTATTTCTAAAAAACGTTTGTGTCTCGGCCATATTTTTTTTAATTTTTCACTAAACTTATATATTCAAAAGACGATTAAAGAGTATTTTTTTATTTAATAATTTTTAACGGACAATAAGAAGTCTTCAATTCGTGCTTGTTTTCCTGTATACTTTTTAATAGATAAACTCATGTAATTTTAAATAGAATTATTCTATTTTGATGTTACTTTATTCGATGGAAAAGTATGGTTCAAAGTTGATTCTATATATAAATTTAAGAAGCAATTCAAATGTGAGTATCTAAAGATAGTAAACATTGATTTTGAATCTGTTAATAATTACTGTTGAAACTGCGTTTATTTAGTTTATTCTTACAAATCATTATGAAAAAAGTATTTCTTTTATCATCTGTTGACTTATTATTAAATTATTGATGGTATTTTATGTTTGAAAGGAAATAAGGTAACATATAGAACAAAAAATACAATAGTAGGGGGCGTTATCACATATTACGTCATATACTGTAATACGAAATTGCTAGTATTCTAAATTTAGTCGTAGTTTGTAGATGTCATCCAATTTATGCGATTGAAATCATACGTCCCGTACTCAATAGGATCTCATAAAATATGAGGAGTTAAACATCTCGTAAAAAGATTTTACATTTCTACGCCCACGGCGCATAGCAACGCAGTACAAAAATGTTTTTCGATTGACACGAGAAAAGGGTGGCTTAAATCTCTATACTATTATAGTTTCCAAGTTTTTGGCAAACGTATCAGACTAGTCACGAGACTGGGACAAAATGACAAAAATTTTTGATTGGAATATTTTTTTTATATAAGTAAATGTAATCCATCAGCCTTAAAAGTAACTTATGAGAAATAAAAATAATCCGAATTGAAACATTCTATTGCCTCTGTTATAAGGCAAGGGGTTAATTAGGCAACGTAGCGTAGTGTTTCACCGCTTGCCTCATAACAGAGATCCCAGGTTAAATGTCGTGGTGACACGAGAAGTGAAGTCTAGATGGTTTTTTCGACCCCGCTTCTCTATCTTTGGCCTCATTGTTACTTAACATTGTGTAAAATTCTGGTCAGAGGTGATAAAAATTAAGACTAAGTTTAATGATTAAAGCTTCATTGCTTTCTAATTTTATTCTGAAACGTGATATTTACGATTTAGTTAATGCATGAGATTACTACAAACCCGGAATTAAAGGGCTTTAAAAATATCCATTACACCAATGTGTTCATGTATTAATTATGGTTAAACGTAAGACTCTAATAAAACGTCGACTTATATCCAATATTCAAGGACAGAAATTATAATGGAATTCTTAATCATTATATAATTGAAACATTATTATTTTCAATCAATATATCATACAAAAGTATATCTTTTTTACTAAAACATGACTGTGCTGTAAACGGTATTTTACAAAGTTTTTTTATTGAGGAATACTATTCCAAATTGTCTCAAAATCATAAATTTTAATTAATTATAATCATTTCATTTCATTATTTATAATCTGCGATAAAATCGCGGTATATAAATATTATTAGTGAAATCACAGTTTTGATTATTATTAAAGTGAACGGTTTAAAATATACTTGTATCTGTGTATCCCAGGCTCATGTCTTCATATTAGAACTCATAGTCTTAAGTAAACTCGTAATGAATACGACCACTTCTTGTGGATTTCAGTTTATCTCAATTTATTATATCGATTCTTATCTTCAATGAATTATAGTTTAGAATAAAACACAATAGCCATCTCTCTTTATAATTTTAGAAAAAAGAGTAAAACTCAAGTTCTAAAATTGAATCTGGAACATATAGATATCTGATACATTAACAACGAAACCGTTAAGTTTGTCGATAGACTTTAATTAATCAATGCTATTTTCACTTTAACTGTTCCTTATCTTGCGACATATGTAGATTGCAATACTAAAACGAATAGAAACTTAAAGAAAGTATTGTACCCGCACGTTGCTATTGGCTGTGGTGAAATTTATAATGGACCACATAATACATTATGTCGCATACTTTTGCAGTTTTTTTTATTTGTTATAAAAACAGCCTTAAATGTTTTAATTAATGACATCCATAAAGAACGAAAGAAAGTTTTAGAAAGATTACATACAGTCTGTCACAATATTATATATACAAAGATCAGAGTTATCCTCTAGGTCTGTTTTGGACAGGCGCGAGACAAAAATATTACAACTAAAACATTAAATTAGTAAATTTAAGTTTCTAGGAACGCCAACCTAAGGTGGTGGTAATGTGCAGCGCATATTACTCGAGACAATGGCGCCTGATGTTGGCAGACCCTATGTTTGTAGGCCCTCCCACGAGAAGTAGCGACCATTCGGTGGTTGTCGCGGGAACCCATTGGATACGGATAACACAGGACTGATTAAGTTGACCGTCCTTAGAGATGAGTTTATCCGATGTTATCGATGATATGTTTTGTAATTCTATCAAGTAATGTACGAGAAAGGTATTCTTATAAAGCAATTCAGTGTTGAAGTACTCGTTATTTGGTTCAGTCAGCGTCCTAATAGGGATTTATCGTCCCGTGATCTGTCTTGGGATTTTGCCAAATTTATAATGTGACTGCTCATAGAACCGACAATGTATCTGTCATTCTTCACGTGCGATTCACTAATAAATTGTGCGAACAATACCATAATAGTATTTTAGGTAGATAAAATAATATAAGTGATATTATTTAAAAATTTGTAAATGTTTCCTCAATATCACCAATATATGCGTTATTATCTAAATATTTTTAAATGGTCGGATATACATTATATTACTGAATTAATAGGTACAATTTCCAACATGTGATTATTTGATATTTCAAAATCACAGAAACAAATATAGCAGTGTTAGTTAAAATTTTAAGGTTTAACCTTAAAGTACCTTCCAGGGACATATAATTGATAACATTAAAATGGTGGTCTAAGTTTAAATGTTCTATAATAAGTTATTGATTACCTTTTACGTATTTTATTATATGAATCAATTGCTAAGCTTCACAGTTCTCGGAAGACGTCCCGTTTATATTCTTGTTTCTTTTCATATTTTGAATTAAAAATGATTGACTATTTAAGTGGTTATACAAATCCTATTTAGTAATGTAATGTTGAGTTTGCATTTGAGTTTTGAGTTTAATGTATTATAAAATTAATTTTTCATGGCTCATACTGTCTTTTGTTCGGAAGATATAATAACAAGATCGTTTATTTTTAACTAAAATATTTTACTTGAACACCAACTGACGTCGTGTTAAGTACCGAAGTGATTATTGGTAATAAAAATTTGAAACCTTCTCAAGCTTCCTTTGAATTTATAATCCAGATTATATACGGGAACTCGTCCTTTTGAGGATGATACACACAAATTTGATTGTTAAGCATGGATATTATAACTTAATCAAATATTATATTTCTATTTATAAAAAGTTTTTGGTGATGGTTTTTTTTTTAATCCAAGTTGTATGCTTTAACAAAAGTAACCATTAATTAGTCTATACAATTTTAGTTCTTGCATTATTTATACAATGGGAAGGTACCCACTAAACATTATTCAAAAGTGAAAGTAATTGATTTCTGAACAAATTCAAATAACATCTAACAACGCGCTCTGCGTTGTTAGATGATCTCGAGTGGAAGTACTGAACTGAAATGTTAATTTTGTTTTAAAAAAACATCGTTGATAACATCTCATGGGTGAGCGTAGTTTTAAGAATGCGCAATCCGGAAACAGTAGTAGCCAAACGTCCCCACAATGTCACACACTTCAGAGACCTTATTTTTAGATGCCGTCTTACTCCGTATTGACCTTCTTAAGATTGATGATTAAACAGGTTTCGTCAGATCAGTGAACGATGAAAGTGTAAAAAAATAATTTTTATGTTCAAATTTGCAAAAATAACTTTAATGATGTTCATATTATTATCCCATTAATATTTAACGACTAAAGTGGTATGATGGATTGAATGAAAACTTGAAAGCGGTTTTCAATGTGTTATTCTTAACGATTCATTTTTGAGATCGGTTCCTGTATAGTCTTATAAAAATTTAATCGAGAGGTATCTGCTTTTTAATATACCATCCAAAAATATAACACATTATGTCATTGCTTCCAGCTATAAATACACCCGGCACAACCATCACCGGAAAGTTTTTGGAACAAAATCCCTTTTAACCTTGTAACGCTTATTTTAAGATGAAATTGCCTGATGTTTCCCACATATATATTTTATTAATGTTTATGTCATTAAAAATTTTGAAGTTTCACATTATTTGAATTAGCACAAGAAATTATTATTAAATAAAAAAAAATGTTCTGCATTTACAAACAGAAATAAAAATTGTTTAAGGTAAAAAATTAACATAAACTAGTCAAATATTTTCCTTCCTGTTGAGTAACCTTCTGGGATTTTTCTTATTACCTTTATACGCTTTAAACTTTCTGATATTTAAGGTAAAAGTGTTATGGATATTGTAACTAAAAATATGCATCGCATTAAACTCGTTTAATATATTTCTAAATAATTTTCAAAAAATCAAAATATCTTGAAATTAAACAATTACAAAAAAAAAGTTTCGATCGTGTTTTCCTTAAATAATCTTAAACCATAAACTTTATATATTATCATTTATTATTGTATTTTTTAGTGTGTTTATTGTTGTATTTTTTTTTTGTTTAAAGGCAATAATGGGTAATAAATCTATTACACGTTTGGAAATCACGGCCTCAAGATTTATTATTGCAGAGATTTGATAACATCAAATTTGTGTAGTAAGCTTAAACTGTATCCTGCAACTGTTTGTGAAAGAAATTTATATGAATTTTTATGTTGAATTGTATGAAACCAAGCCGAATTCTCTTCACATTCATCGCGATGAAAACGTTAGCGAGATAAGTTCCATTTAACAATGGATAAGCGCGGTTATATTGTGGCGAACAGTTCGCGTATCATTTCACAGAAACTGCAACAAAGTTCGCAGTTGAACGACCCGTTGACCTACAACGTTCACAACATTTACTCTAAGCGAAACCATTTTACTTCGTATCTGTTTTTTATTTAAGTACTTTGTCCAATCCCAATAAGTGACTTTGACCCGTTCTTCGTTCCATTTTACGCCACAAAAACGTTATACCGTAATGTGAGAGTGTACTCTACGTTAAATGTATGTATTCCGAGTTAGTAGGCCAAATATTTCATTAGGTTAACGGACTTTATAAGTTTTACGCAATTAAAATTTGGTTAGTGTTATTAATCATAACAGATGATTCATACCGGTATAATTCTAAATGTACATACTCTTATGACATATTGTCTACATTACATAAGTCCGCATTTATCTATATGACATACATGCACAACATATGTTAATGTGGTTCGGGTAATCGGTTCAGCGTAATAGCGTTAAAAAGATTACAATTAATTAGTTTCCCGTATGTTAAAAGGATTTAGCTCGTTGAACCCGGAAATAGTAAATGCAGCGCGCTACAGTCAATAAGGAATTATCGTGATTTAATTATATGCATGTTCAATTTTTTTTTGTCAAAAAGCAAACAATTGTCACATGATGTTAAGTAACAATGAGGTCGTAAACGGAGAAGCGTAATTGCCCAGATTCTGGTTCTCGCCTGCCAGAAAACAGCAATACTGTTATGGTAGCAATTTCTCTTTGAGGGTGGTAGCTATCCAGGCAGGATCAAAAAAACCTTACTACCATCCGGACCCCAATACTCGTATAGTCCCGGAACCGAACCTATGATATCTGTGTTTCAAAGCATGCCGTAAATAACTACGCCACGAAGAAAGTCATTCATCATTAATTTCATAGAATTTAAAATATTTTATGTTTAGGGTCCTGAAATGGTGCGCGTCTCAAAATTCTATAAAGATGCAAAAAATGGCCGATTCCTGCGTTACCTTCATGATGACACGCTCACTCTTTTCGAAACTTTTCGTCGAGGCGTCAAAGAGTCCAGTAAGTTGTTAAATACAATAAACCTTTTTTTTTATCACGAACCATTTTATGGCAATCTCCGTTTATATCTTTACTAGCTGTTGCTTGGCCGCTTCGTTTGGCAATAAATAAACTTTTTTATTAAATCATAAAGTAAATGAATAATAAAAAACAAATGAATAATAAAAATGTGAATCTTTTTATTATTGGCGGGAAATATGTACACAAAAGCAAGTTAAAAAATCGGATAGTGTTGAATTCCAAAAATAATTACCTTAATATTATATATAAGTGATTCGGATTTGAATGTTCCATTACCGATTCGTTTAATAGTTTAAACGTAATGGAAGAAATAAAAATAAATCCCTTCTATTAATTATATCTTTAGTTTTTAAATATGACTCAGAACTTTATGTATTTCAAAATGGGATAACCTGAGTATGTTCAGCAGGTTTCATTTCCCCACTGGATTTCCGCTCGTTAAAGATAATACCCATGCATTACACTATATTGTTAACGTAATGTACAAACAGGTTCATGGGATACAGTTAATGTGATCCGTGCTATTGCAGTTGCCTGAACAGTTGTCTTGTTTTTTCCTACGCGGACACATTAAACTTGTTGCGTTGGAAATAAAAAAAAAGCGGGAAATCGTAGCAACAAAGTCGCTTTGATGCGTGGAATATTCCACAATCTTGCGGCTGCAAACGCACGTAATCGTTTAACCAGATTGACTGATGATAAATGAATTTTAAAATATTTTGCTTAAAAACTTCACGGTCGTGCCCTTTTTTTTAATGTTCATTGATTAAAAAAAATCTTTATCACAATGACTATTAATGAGTTCCTTTACAGATAATGGAAACTGTCTCGGTTGGCGTGAGGGTCCAAATAAGCCGTATGTATGGCAGACTTATAATGAAACTCTGCTGAGAGCGAAAAACTTTGGATCGGGCCTTATATGTCAAGGTCTTAATCCGGGACAAAATACCTTCGTAGGTTAGTATTTTGTGAATGCTTAAATTAATGTGCTTATGATTTTCTTTTTATTTTTACACATGAACCTTGAAGTACACAGTATTACAATGATTAATAATAAAATAATGTTTTTTGCAGGTATTTATGCACAGAACTGTCCGGAATGGATAATGACTGAGCAAGCAGCATACTGCTATTCAATGGTTATAGTACCATTGTATGATACTTTAGGAGCCAACGCGTGTGCCTTCATCATTAATCAAAGTAAACAATATTAATTAATTGAAAAAGATTTTAAAATTATCCTAATTATTATACTCATATTAGTTATAATGTTGCCTATATTATTTTACGTCTCAAATATAATTTGAATATAATTTGCACAATACTTCGTGAGCGCTAAATCCTCCAATTCATTAATAAAAATTCTTAGCACACAAAGTATTAATCGAAATTAATGTGAAAGATGAAACTGTAGTCATTATATAAGTAACCTACCTAGTCTTGCCATATATTCTGTCCCAAATGTGAAACATGTCTATCTCAAAAATAAATTAACAAAAAGTAATGAAATACAACACAGTTATTTTTTATTAACTATTTAAAGGAACGAATAAGATTTACTCAAAATGACCCCCTTTTGCCTTCACACACATCTTTAATCAATCCGGCCACTCGTCTATCGCCGCACGCACCGTTTCCAGAGGTATCGAAGCTCCTGCTGCCACCAAATCACGTTTCAACAACTCGATATTGCGGTAAAGTTTCAAGCAGGCCTTCTCCTCTAAAACTAGCCACGGTCGGTAATCCAGAGCGTTGAGGTCTGGACTTCCCAAGGGCCGATCTTCACACGCGATGAATCCCGGCAAATTGTCCTTTAACCACTGTTGAGTGGTTCGTGCTTCATGTGCCGGGGCCGAGTCCTGTTGAAAGATCCAATGCTCATTGAAAAACATTGTTTGAGTAAGTGGCTTCACAACAGGCACCAAAATGTCACTCTGTTAGTTTGCCGCCTCCGTTTTTACGCCATTTTGGAAAAAATGGAGCTCAGTGACCCCTTCATACTACACGCCCCAACAAACCATGGCCGATGCCGGGTGATGGGCTCTTTCCACCTTTGCAACCTTCTTCAAAGCCTCCAAGGAGCAGGGAGCATAGTCCCTGTCAGCTTGACGTTTGTATTTCTCTTATTGTGAAAATTTTCTTATCGGAAAACAGGATTCTTCGGAACCCCTCTTTAGCGTGCTGTTGAAACAGCTTTTTCGCTCTGGTCGCTTATGTTTCGTAAAACTGTTGTCAAGCTAAGGTCTTCTTTGTTTATGCCAGAGATGGTTCTTGATGGAATTTTCTTACGCCTAGACAAGATTTTCTACTTGTGGAGAGTATTTCTTCGGATTCGTTCAGCAACAACTTTGATCATCGCTGGCGTCCAGGAATCTCGCGGGCGGCCGCTCCTGGGCTTGTCATCGACAGAGGACATCTTACTGAACCTTTATATAGTACGGTACACGAATTTCATTGAGATACGAGGCGATCGTACCAGATTGAATATCTCGCTCGGCGTTTTACTGCACTTATGTAGAGCTATAACAGCGTCTCAATTTTCTTTGACGCCTCTCCATGATGACGTCTTGAATTAATGCTATCAAGTGAGGGTTTTCTAGAAGAATGAAGCCTGCTAATGTCACATGAAAACAAAAATATTTGAAATGACATTCCATTTTCGAAATTATTTAATACTAAATTTTGGGCCGTATATACCAATGTCGAAATATATTATTAAATAATATTTATGGCTAGACTATGTATAACGTGTATATTCTATAATTAAAACTCTTGGATAGTGTTACATGGAAACAAAAATCATAGCTCTAAAAAATATCTTTATTACATTAGTTTAAATCATAGTACACATTCATAATTCTGTAATGATGAAAATCTACTTGCATCCTCTTTGGAACTAAGAATATCCAATGAAAATTCATTCCTTTCATTGTAGATTGAAAATAAATTTAAACGATGTATTTTTTCTTTACGTAGCTGAAATGTCAATAGTAGTATGTGAAGATGACAAAAAAGCAAATTTACTTCTTGACCAATCACCGAGATGTTTAAGGAAACTCGTTACTATTAAAGAGGTTTCTCCATCAACGCATCAGAGAGCTAGAAGTCGGGGTGTTGATATTGTGAAATTCAGTGATGTTGAAATACAAGGAGCGCAAAAAGATCATCCATTTGTTGTGAGTTCCATTATGCATTATTGATTATAATTTTCCACAAATTGTTCTGTGAAATTTGTTATATAATAATACCTATTATTTTTTGAAATCGAAAGTTACCTGGATCAGACAACCTAATAGTACGAAAGACCGTTTCTAGTTGAATATAAATTATTTTTAATTGAAAGTTGTATATTAATTCAGAAGAATCAATAGTCAGTATTTCAATAAATCATTTTTATCGTTATTTATTTCGGCGACATTTTCTACACTTTATTGCAGTGTATTTTACTCACTTCGACTAATGTTACCGTGTATTGTAAGTCTTTTGTCTCTGTAATATTTTTCTTTACATGCAATAGTAAGAACTTGGAATAGTTCAGTGATCTCAATTATTACTTGTGTCATAGTCACATTGGGAATTTTCCATTCTATTTAAAAAATTGTGTTTTATTAACCGAAAGATAATATCACAGTGCAATAACATGTTTACAGTCTCCAATTCCAATGTCCAATCTAAATGTTACAATGTTTATTTAATAATCTTAATAACAACTTTGTTTTGTCAAAAGTTTATAAATAAATTTAACATTGCATTGCATAAAAAATAAACATTAATACATTTTAATTTTTTTAATTATTTATAATTCGAAATTATGTCGAAAGTTGAAATAATTTCAGCCACCGAATCCGGAGAGTCTTTGCACTATCTGCTACACGTCTGGCACCACTGGCATGCCAAAAGGTGTGATGCTCACTCACGAGAACCTGGTTGCGTCAATGTGCAGCGTCATCATGCAGCTTGGCGAACACCGGCCCTCGAAGCATGACGTCATGATTTCTTTCTTACCCCTCGCGCATATGCTGGAGCGATGTTGCGAGGTAAAGTTAATATAAAGAAATTTGTAAATACATAATAATCAGTTTTGTAACATCTAGTGATATGACATCTCTTATTATAATCAGGTGATATGCACTCCCAAGTATATTTATAATATGGTAGTCGTTTGGATAAAATCGGGAAAATTTACATTTACAAAACCACTAAATAACATTAGGTAATATACAATGTAAATCGCAACATGTCTGTCAATGTAATCAAGAATTTGTTTTTAAATCAGTAATTTTGTTAATTAAAATGAATTGCTAGAGATTTTGAGATAAATATTGAACTATATACCAAAATGATCGCCACTGACGTTTTAAACATTAAGTATATTTAAGATAAAATGTTTTTCAAATACGCAATAGTTGTAGTTTCAGCAAAATGTCATAGTCAGTTGCAATTAATTTGTACATAGAGAATTTTATGAAAAATTATTATTTTCAGAACGCTCTTTATATGGTCGGCGGTGCGGTTGGCTTCTACAGCGGAGATATACGAAGACTAGGCGACGACTTGAGCGCTCTCAAGCCGACTATGATGCCAGCAGTGCCCCGATTGCTTAACAGACTGTACGATAAGGCGCAAAGCGAAATTTCAAATTCAAAGATCAAGAAGTTGTTATTCAACATGGCGCTTTCTGCTAAAGAATCTGAACTCAAAAGGTACGTCAGTTTTGAATGATTGTTAGTACTCTCATATTGCACAAAACCTAAAAGATTTTGAACGACTCAAATGAGTTATATTTATAATTTTTTATGTCAGTTATAAAATTATAATGTTCGGTTGTTTGTGCAAAGCGATCCAATAAAAAATATATAATTTTATTTATCTTAATATCCTTTATATAATGTGTAAGTCGTTCCAAAACTGTTAAATAATGTGTTTTTCGTGGATCATAGAATTTCATTAATATAAGATATAGTCGTCTTGTTAAAAATGTCGATGAAATAATCTACGAAGAAATGTACTTCTAAAAATATGCAAGCTTTTATACAACTACATTTAATGAAATTTGATAATAAGCATGTGGAAAATTTCCCGTCAAAACGACAGAATAAATGCGAAGACGCCAGTCAACTGTCCCAAGATGACATTTTCAAAATCAGTTTGAATGAAGTGAATATTTTGGATTCATTTGTATATTTAATTATTATTAACACATTTAAAACCATCTGCATTTTACTTCATTTTTATTAAAGAAAGAAAGAACAAAATCGTCTAACAATTAAAGTTTTGCCTATACTAAATCCTTTAAATTTGTAAATTGAATTTATTTATAATTTTTTTTTTCAATTCACGAATTAATAGATTAGGTATTATAATTTTAATAACTTTCGTGAATTTATATTATGCTTGTATAATATAATATCCTTCTATTAAGATCAAGATAAGAAATCTGTAATAAATATTTTCTTATTTAAAACAATGCGTACATTGAAATGGAAATAGGTTCATAATTGGCAAATAATGAGTCTTTTTGTGTTTATTAAATTTACTATTTACAGAAAAGATGTCAATATATTATTCTATTACGGTTTATTTTTCAAACCGGCCTTTGCACCATTATTGATCTGTTAACCAGAAAACACTAGAGTTTCTCAGGTGTACGCTTTAATTTGATTGGTTTATTTGCGTAGAGGTATTATCCGCGGCGACTCCATCTGGGACAAATTGGTGTTCCGGAAGGTGCGCGAGGGTATGGGCGGCAGGCTGCGCATCATGGTTGTTGGCTCTGCCCCGTTGGCAGGCAATGTCCTAACATTTGCACGGTGCGCCCTCGGCTGTTTGGTAAGTGTAAACAAATGAATAAAACACGAATAAATTTAATTTGGTTTTAGCTCAACATTTATGTGCGGTCTGAGAATTTAAGTGTCGGATTTATCATTAGAATATTTCAGTGTTTAAACTTTTAATCTAAGTTTACAGATATTTTAAAGCAGTGGTTCCCAAACTTATTTTGTCTACTGCCCACTTTGAGAATAAATGATTTTTTAGCGCCCCCATTTTTTCACCTATTTGAAAATCACTATAACTTCAAATTGAATTAATTAATTATTGTGACTTATATATGTATATTAACGGAAAATTCTAAACGAAACTTTTACTATAACCCGCAACTTGATACCTGAGCGCAGTAGGTAACATACAACGGCGCTTAAGGTCTCAAGTTAACTCTTACGGGCTCCACCTGCCAATAAGA
>DWQX01000318.1:0-47930 GCA_018245475.1 Pharmacophagus antenor | reverse complement strand
TATTAAAACAATGTGTCCTACAGGAAATTAAAGCTCGTAGAGGAGTTGTTTTATCCCAACTGCAAGAACTTCAGGATGCAGTCGAGCCTGTTCTAAGGCTCATGCAAAGAGATGATGTAATGAAAACAGTTGAAACTATGAGAGATCCTAAAACTCTTATTAACTATTTAACAACCAACAGAGAATTTGAGGTAATAAAAGTCATATCTGTAAGATTATAGATATGACAGACACTAAGCTATTATTTCTTTACACCACGAAAAAGATGACATATTCTCTAAAAACTGCAATAGACAAACTAAGCACATAAAAAAAACACTTTTGTATACCAACCACATCAAAACAACTGAATGTGAAGTGGAGAACTTGTATATTTAAAGTGAATTAATTATTAGTTGATTTTATGCTGTTGAATTCCAAGGAACCTATCCAATTATTCAATTAGCGTTTGGGATTTTTTTTGTCATTAAAATCAATAGACAAGGAGGAAAGCATGCGGGTATCAGCCTTTTATGGAATTTTTTTTTTTAAATACAGTTTTTGTGTTATAAATTTTTTATGATGCTGTAACTTCATGGTGTATTCTTACAAAAATATTTTTTATGTTCTAGTTTAAAATTGAAATGATTGATAGTATGTATCAATTAGCTAAATACAGATATGAATGTGGTAATTATGTGGAGTCTGCATCATACCTCTACTTTTGCCAGCTTGTTATGTCACCTACAGATAAGGTAAGGTATTTTTATCTATATAATTATTACATTGAAAAAGTCATATATATGTAGATTTGGTAACAAAAAACACTTTCTACTATCCACTTTTACTATTACTATCCATTTTTACTATTACTGTCCACTTTGTTTCAACTTGATACTATTATAGTCCTCTGGCATATAATTAATAATTAAATAATGAGCTTGGTATTCACAAATTAATGCTGATATTATGCTCTTACCTTTTCAAACAATAGTACAATTTCTAATTTGAAATTTTGAAGTAAAGTAAAAAAATTTCAGAATTTTATCGTTATGAAGTTTATCAAAATGTACCTATATGACATACTCCTGTAGGAGTTGCGTATTTGGTATTCAGGTGGTAAGAATCTAGAGACTCAATTATTTAAATAGAATTATTTTATGTTTATCAAAGTCTTTATAGACCTTAAGGATTTACTAAACACTAATTGAGAATTTTACATAAAAGCTATTAAATATAACAGATTACAACATGATTATTATGTAATCATAATTTGTAGGTCATGCAATAATGAGTTAACCCACCATCAGACAATGTGGATATAGAAAGAAGAGATTATGATGAAATCATCACTCAAAAACAATTTATTTGCCTAAATAATTTCTTTTTGTGTACCCAATGTTGTTAATAAAAATTATCTATGTTAAAAGGACTAAGACATAATTACAGAATTTTTGATAGATATAAACAGCAATATAAATATAATTATTTTATTTATGTTTATCTGTCTAAACAGCTCATATAGAAATAATGTATTGTAATATATATCATATAAAGGAATCAACTTTTACAATTAATGATTCATGTAGTTGTCATGAGGCTGGATGGATGGAGCGTAGATGTTGTGTGAAGGCCAGAGTCGTGTGAATGATGATGATTTCTATGAATTTGCAATAGAGGTATTGATTGAAATACCTCTCCACAAATCTCACATTGGTAAACTAAATAACATTTGTTATTGCATTCAGTTTTCACTTTTGTCATGAAGTGTCCAACTTTGTACCTTGAAAAAATATTAAAAGTATTAGTTTCGAGCATATCTTAATGTATCACACTACATTTTACATTGATATAAATTGAATTACCTGTGATTATATAGTTGATCATAGTTTCGAAATTTTCTATCACACACATTACATAACAGTAGTTTTGGTAATGAAAACCTGTAACACATATTCATCCATGGGCAAAATAACCAATGGTGTTCTGCACTTTTATATGTCTGAAAGCTCATTTTACATGCATTGCACTCATAATTATTTGTTATAGAATGTGTTTTTGAATGTTTCAACAATCTGGGAAGACTAGTGAAAACTTTCTCACAAAATTCACATTGCAAAAGTGAGGATGTTTTAATTTCACATATGCAATCACTATTTTCTTGCTTCCCACATTGGTCTGAATGGCTTAGAGCTAAATCCTGACGAGGCCAGACCTGAAAACACTCTGTGCAAGTCCACACAACTTGCCATTGTTGTTGGGACTCTTCCATGACATGTCTCATTGCATAGTGTCTTTTTAAACCTGTTACATAAACAAAATGTTTCCCACACACATTACAAGGATATGTGTTCATACTTTTTGAACATGGCCATATAACATCAAAAATTTCTTTCTTTTTTGTATAGTTCAATGTTCTATTAAGCATATGTATATTTTCCATAATTCTGGCATTATTCTCTTTTACTTTTTCAAGACTATATTCAAGTGGGCTAATAGGTGTATTAGCTTCATGAGTATTGCTTAAGTTGTTCTCTACAGAAAAAATTTTCATATAATTTCTATGGTCTCCATTTTCATCAACATTATTTTTATAAGAATCATTTTCTGGCAACATTTTCATAAACTCATATTTTTCAGTAAAGTTATAATTATTTTCAGGCCAATCTTGAGTATAATTCGAATATTTGCATGTGTTAGATACTTCTTTAGAACAGGAATCTAAATCAAGGTATCTTAATTCATTACCTGATACCATCTTTATAATTAAACGTGAACTTTCTGAACTTTTCTTTTTTTGTTCTGAAATGCCTTCAAACCAATCACTAAATGTAGTTTCAGATAAATCATTTTCAACTGTTATGAATAAATATTTAGAATTAATCCCCTCTTCAAACTTGTGTACTATCAATTTTGCTGACATTTTTGCAAATGTCGTCTTGACGTGTTTATACTTTTAAATATTTTTTTCTTGGTTATGAGGCGAGGTGTTATGTATTCACTTTATTGGAGAAAAAAAACCTGATATTGAGCTTATATACTATTTTGATTAACGGTCACTACTTGTTTTATATCTTTATATATTGTTTATTACTAAAATTATTTTCATTTTAGAATTATCTTTCGGTACTATGGGGAAAACTAGCAAGTGAGATATTGGTCCAAAATTGGGATGGCGCTCTTGATGATTTGAATAAATTACGCGAGTTTATCGATAATGGAGGTGCTGGTGCTACTGCTAGTAATATGCAAGCGTTGCAACAACGCACATGGCTAGTCCATTGGTCACTTTTCGTTTTCTTCAACCACGTAAAAGGCCGAGATCTCATTATCGAGATGTTTTTATATAAGCCATTGTAAGTTTTATTATTATTATACTAATTTTCTTATATTGCTTCCTATTTTATTTAAAAAATTTATTCCTTTTTTAGATATCTGAACGCTATTCAAACAATGTGCCCCCATATTTTACGATACTTAGCTACTGCAGTAATTATCAACAGATCCCGACGAAATGCTCTAAAAGATCTTGTGAAAGTAATACAACAAGAGGCATATACATACAGGTACCATACAATAATAAATAATAATATGTACAGTTTAACTAGAAAATATAAATATATTGCCATGTATATTTGAGTTTCATGTATTATACTATAAAGGATGTATCATCAGTAAAAATCTTTTTTATAACGTAAGAATATCTAGTGTCTATGAAGAAAGCCTAATTAACCCTTTGCGCTCGATGACTATTGAATGACTACGCTAATGCTCCATAAACTCAAGGCAACTTTGTTACAAGTTCCTTACAGACACTAAAAATCGAATTTACATAGAGGTCAACATTGAAAAAGTTATGCATCAATATAATATGTTTATACACATCTAGTAAAAAAAAATTTCCCCTCGTTATTTAAAAAGCCGCGCGACACGTTGTGGCGCCTGTAAGGTGCTGCTCGGGTGCAAAGGGTTAAATGCCCGTTGATTGCTTTGTAACGCAGTTACCAGTCCGATCCAGAAAAGGCTATATAAGAGAAGGTGAAATTTTGTCGGTCAGAATTTTTTCGAACCTAATAGACTTATTACCAATATGCCATTGTAATCTTGCTATGTTTCGGCAATCAAATTATGAGAGCTGCAATATTTATAGTGAAAACATTTTACCGTTATTACCTTACAAATCCACTTAAGTAAAAAAAAATTGCACATATACATACTCTGTATAAGAATAAGATTTTAGGATAAAAGATTTGATAAGGTCTGACATGCTGCTAGGTTTGCATTCTCACTACTGGTGTAGCCGAAATTGAACCTTGGAAGGGATCAGTGTACACGCGCATTAACCGCTACACTAGGGATTCCATAAGTTCTTTCTGTAAATACAAGTTTATTCTTGAAAATTAATTCATCTTGTCTTCAGCTACAGGTGACATTTGTTTATACGTTATTAAAATGCCTGCAATACTAGTGTCTATTTATTGAACATACTCTGCATATATGTTAATATTTATATATTTCTTTTACAGAGATCCTATCACAGAATTTATTGAACATTTATATGTTAACTTTGATTTTGAAGCAGCACGAAGAAAGTTAAATCAATGTCAAGCTG
This sequence comes from Pharmacophagus antenor, assembly GCA_018245475.1. Taxonomy (NCBI): domain Eukaryota; kingdom Metazoa; phylum Arthropoda; class Insecta; order Lepidoptera; family Papilionidae; genus Pharmacophagus; species Pharmacophagus antenor. The sequence goes on along the minus strand of DWQX01000318.1, from coordinate 43,339 downwards.
TTCTCCTCACGGATTTCTTTTTGATTGCTTGCTTAGAAGAATTTGTAGAGAATGCGCGTTTGATGATTTTTGAAACATTCTGCAGAATACATCAAGTCATCAGTATTGGGTATGTATTTATTACTCCAAATGAAATATTTAGACATTTTTAGTTCTTATGCTTTTATTAGCATTATTATTAAATTTAGAAATACATTTTAAAAGTAATCTTATACACTTATAGTTAGTTTCTCGTGTTAATTTACTTAATGTCAAACTCATGCTGTATTATCATTCATTAGAAAAATGTAAATAATAGTTACTTTTATTATTTCATAAAATAGTGTAACTGTATCTTACATTTTACTAAACAGACTGTTCATGTATATACCATATAAAATAATGGTTTTTAAATCTCTTAAAGCAATTTTTGAAAAACATGTTTCTCTTTGAGGCATAGTAACCACTTAAATAACACACCAATAATATTTACAGTAAAATGTAATTTTAATTGTACATAAATAATTTTGTTTGATTATATTGATGATTCCTCCGATTTTACAATAATACATATAAAAATGACTAGCATATGGAAGTATTATCATAGCTTGATCAGTGAAGGTGACATTTTGTGTGCTTAAATAACGACAACAGCAGTCTCCTACTAATTATCAATGAATTATAGTTCATAAATATTTAAAAGAAGGCCTGTGAAATATTAGTTGAATGTTTGTTTATATTTTGATAAATTATTTTTGTAAATTAAAAGAGAAATTACTTTTCATTAAAAATTTAAAATGTTCAAGAAGTACAGTTATCTTTATTCAAATGTTTTTTTTTTTGCATAGGATTTACATATTGCTTGTTATAAAATGTTGTTCAAAATTACCTGTGCAAGATGTGTTCATTGTGAACATAGTATATGCATGTTGTCTAGAAAGTACTCATAACAATAGAAGAATGGGTCTTCATGTGAAATACCTGAGACATTTAATTAATGAAACTTACAGGATGTTGGCAGAGAATTTGAATATGCAGCCAGATGAAGCAGAGTGTTGGATTGTTAATCTAATTCGTAATGCACGTCTTGATGCAAAGATAGATTCAAAACTAGGTCATGTTGTGATGGGTGCACAACCTCTTTCGCCCTACCAGCAATTGGTGGAGAGAATTGATTCATTAGCTGTGAGGTCAGAAGCCCTAACATCTTTAGTAGAAAGGAAGCATAAAGCACGCAATCAAGATGTAAGTTTTTATTTTAATTAATCTTTTTTCACTTTGATTTATGTGATACTGTTGTTGTATAGGGTTCCATACCCAATGGGAGACAAACAGAACCTTATTACTAAGTCTCTACCATATGTCCATCTGTCAATCAACAAGTTCTTATGAACTGCAATCAGTAGGCATATGAAATTTTCAAAGATTATGTATTTCTATAGCAACTACTTTAACAAATAATAAAAATACAATAATATTCAAGAGAGGACAAAATTTATTGAAGTTGTTTGTTCAACTATAACAATTTGTATATCTCTTCAACCTTTAGACATGAGACTGTTAACACTACAAGTCGGACTACAACTCGGCCTGTTATTGTGTAGATATGAATAAAATTATGATGTTATTTTAAAACAATAGCTTAAAATTAAATTTTTTTGAATGTTTAGATAGTACTACAGGCAAAATAAACCTTTGGTCTACTAAAATTAATGTAAATGTTTTGAGAGATTTTAATTCTTGGATTAGCTGGTTTATAAAGAATGACATACCACATTTAATTTAAACAATACTGTAATATTCCACACAAAAAAATAAAACGAATTATTGGCAAGTGTTTGGATGTAAAATGTATGATTATGTCTTCATAATTTGTCACTAACGCTATGATTACAAAAAAAGATTTATAATTCTTTTTATACAAAAGTTAAGAGGTGACATCACTTTCTCATTGTAATGGATCAAATTGGATAATATTGCATAAACACTTTTATGAAAACATATATATGTTTGAACCAATTTACAAAGGAACTAGTTTTAGAGTTACGTTCTTAACTTGTATTTAAAATTTTTAAATATTAATATTACTTTAAAATAAAAATTGAGTTAATCATATATGATGTGTAATACTGTTCACTTTTATGTACATAGTGTAACTCTAAAAATCATATTTCTTTTTCAGATTCGTTGGGGAGCACAAGAGTTTTAATTACATTTCAATAAATTCTTGATGTAAATTAACATCTTTATATAAAGAAAAATAGAAATGTTTGTTTTATTTTTAAAATAAAAATCACACTGTTACTGATTCATTTTAATAATGTCACCTAGAACTATTCTACAGGCTTAATAGTTATAAATCTTGAAAGGATGAAAGCAACCAAAATAGTTGAGAAAACAAAAATCACAACAAACATGTAAAATGTATCTTCAGAGAATATATCAGTAAAGGCTGGTATTTGATTGTATATCTGTTCCACTACATGAAGGCTTCCTTTCTTTGAACGTGTCATATTATGGTTCACTTCTTGTTGCCTTTCTTCTTCACTAATTTGGTTTGAACTGTTGAAGAAACTTGTTCAACTGGTGCCAAGGTGGACAAATGCTTATTCACTAATTGAAGAATTTCTAAACATGTCAAGTTACCACTTTTAATAGTAATATTTTTGATTTTAGTGGTTTCTAAAAATTACAAAATTAGATTTACACAAAGATAAGGCATAAAAGACTATTAAGAATACTAAGAGAAAAAGTTAAAAAAATGAATTATTTGATAAGTGAAGAACTTGAGAAAATTTACTATGGTCACTTCTCATAGTACATTAAAAATTAGTGAACATGGCTTCTTATTGTAGTGACAAAACTGCCTATAATGCAAACTTTTATATTATAGAGATATTTGTAGATATAACTTGAATGAAGATTTTCTATTAATTCTTTATAGAAAAAAGTAAACATTACTGGCCCCAAATTTAATAAACAAAGATATGTATTGATTTTTTATTCAAATAATTTATAGTTTATTTACGATTAACTAAATAATTATTAAAAACGAATTGCAACAACAGATAGTATAACATCTTACCTGCTATTGAGGGTATAATGGATACATTAATAATTGGTTCTCTGCGGTCACACGCTACTTCTGTTTTAAGAGAGCAGTTTGGATTTGTTACAGCAATCTTTGGTGAACTTATATAATGCAGAAAGTTCCTAAAATAAATTATTTACTAAACTTAAGTTGATTAGTAGATAAGGCAGAAATAACGATGATGAAATTGAATGAAGAAATGACAAGAAAAGTAATACCACCAATCTTTAAGAACTAAAATGCTATTTATGCATATTTCCTTAAGGGGTTAAATTTACCTTGTTTCTTTAACATTACTGCTAAAAGGGTCGAATACAACTGTAATTCTTTTTGCAGCTTTGAGATTTACACTCCTTAGCTGTTTTGCAATTGCTGATACAACACCTCCCGATCTTCGAACTGTACCACTATAGGGGATAGACATAATTTACTTTGGAAGTTTTAAGGGTGCAAAAATAAATCTAAGTAAAGATTATATACATTTGTCACTTTCTTAATAACAGATTAAAAATTGCAATGTATCCATTGTATAGTAAGAGAAAACTTAAATTTTAATACAAAAGTTAAGAATCCATGTATTTTAATTAAAAAAATGCATGTTTATCATTGTTAGGCAGTGACAAATATCGTATTTTGTGATGGTCACTTATCATTAAATAATGCATTCTTCTTCCGAGACCGTTTTCACAATTATTTAGGGTCGGCCTTCCTTGTCCTGAGTTTCCATATCGAGCGATTTATGGCGAGATCTTCATTTAGGTCTTTTTCTTTCAGGTCCTTTTGAACTATCATCAACGAAGAGGTGGGGGGCCTTTCGCGTTTCCGCTTCGTCGTTGGAAAGTTTAGTGCTATTTTGACCATGTGGTCTTCTGGTTTTCTTTGAACATGGCCGTACCATCTTAGGCGTTTCTCAATAATTTTCTCTACAATGGGAGCGACTTTGAAGCTACCTCTGACATATTCATTTCTTATTTTGTCTAGCAAAGTAACGCTCGCAGACCAACGCAGCATACGCATTTTCCGAGGTGTGAAGTTTGTTAAGTGTCGTTTTGTGGTAGCCCAGCATTCTGATCCATAGAGGATTGCAGGTCTAACCTTTATACACTTTACCTTTCTCCCTCAGTGGCATTTTAGTGTCACACATAATTCCTGTAAGTTGTTTCCATTTAAGCCATCCCGTGGTGGTTCTATGTTCTACGTCATTAAATAATGCATTGTTTCCATTTTATAAATTATTTGAAGATATCACAGGGTTTAAATAAAAAAGGTGTTAAAATGCTATAAAATGTTTTTTTTTTAGATTTATTATTATTATTAACACACACTTAAAGAATTAGTTTCTTTAAGTTTGTTTTAATAATATTATATGTAATATATATTAACGAGTTTTTATTTTTGTTATGTGTTATATCTAAATTATTCAAAATCATTGTTAATGATACTGAATAAATTTTAAAAAAATAAATTTATGTTTTTATCTTTCGCCATTTATAGTATACTGTGACTTTTAGGGTAGTTCTGTTTACAGCTAAAACGGTGGTGTAAATAAACAACAAAAAAATTTCGAAAAATTAAATTTCCAGTTCTAACAATACATTCATTTAACAATTGTATTACCAAAAAAAAGATATGGTAATAAGACCAAATTTTTTCAGTACCAACAATTACCTATAGAAACAATTTAATAGATTGATAGACATTTTAGACCAAGAAATCGATTTTTGGACGAAACGGAATTTTAAATACAATAATAATAGCAATAAAGCTATTAAATTTAATATCATTTTTGTTTCGATTGTATCGAACATTCCGTAAAATCGTTTATAATTAAATATTTTATCATTAAATCGTTAATGGACATCCTTAACGTATGTCAAAAACCAACAACAGACGTCAAGTGCAACATAAAATTGCAGTTGAAGCCACATCTATTTGAGCACATTGCCTTAATTTCAACACAAAAAACGAATTAATATTTAAGTTTTTAATTATTGTATATATAAGTGTATGCCAAAATGTACCCCGTTGGCCAACGTAAGTTTTAAGTTATGTGTTAACCAGGGCAAGAAATGGGCATAATAATCCTTTGTTTGATTGCCCTTAATAATGTCGTTTATAGTAGAAAGCATATAAATGGAAATTAATGTATTATTTTTAAGAAAATTAAGTGTTTATCACATTGAGGTTTCTATTATAATCAATAAGTTTTTATTTAGCTCCAACGGGGGAGACGAATGCTGGTGCAGTAGGCGTGACTGGAGCAGTGACGGCGCCAACGGGTGCAACAGCAGCGGCTACTGGAGCCCCAAGCACAGCGCCAACAACTGGTGCCCCTCCTCCAGTTCCTGGAGGGGCAGGAGCTATGGCACTTGTTCCTCCAGCTGCGGCTCCTCCTCCTGATTTACCAGTTTTAACATGTCCCCGCCGTCCTAACCTTGGCCACGAAGGTCGTCCAATCATGCTAAGAGCAAATCATTTTCAAATATCAATGCCTAGAGGTTTTGTACATCATTATGATGTAAATATACAACCTGATAAGTGTCCTAGAAAGGTAAGATTCTCTTAATGTATATGTTTTATAATTTGAAAAAAAAGCCTTTCAGAAGTAAAACAAGTGTAACAATTGCTTTACAGGTTAATAGAGAAATTGTTGAAACTATGGTTCATTGTTATAATAAAATATTTGGTACATTAAAACCTGTTTTTGATGGAAGAAATAATTTATATACAAGGGATCCATTACCTATTGGTAATGATAGAGTAGAATTAGAAGTAATATTACCAGGAGAAGGAAAGGACAGAGTATTCCGTGTCACCATTAAGTGGGTTGCACAGGTACATCAATTATTTTGGAATTGCTTATAGTTTGTCCTTACATGTGAGAATTTTTTTATTAAAGGCAAAGTAATAAATACTTTCAATAATCAACTATTAAATAAATGATATTATATTATTGCTTTATGGGAATAGGGTCTTATTAACAACTGTTTTTAGTTCTCAAATTATTAATTATATTTCAGGTATCACTTTTTGCATTGGAAGAAGCATTAGAAGGTCGTACAAGGCAAATTCCATATGATGCTATTTTGGCATTAGATGTAGTTATGAGACATTTACCATCTATGATGTATACTCCTGTTGGGCGTTCATTCTTTTCATCACCAGAAGGATATTACCATCCTCTTGGTGGGGGCAGAGAAGTTTGGTTTGGTTTCCACCAGTCAGTTCGACCAAGCCAATGGAAAATGATGCTCAATATTGATGGTACTGATTTATGTTTTAATTTAAACTAATTATTTTAAATCAAGTAAAGTAAAATGTTATCAGCATTATTCTTACTAAATGTCAGATTAAATGTAATTACTACATTAAGAGGAACATTAGAGGTTTTTGGACATATACTTATGCTAAAATGTTAAGAAATAAGCAAAATACAGTGCATATCTGTATATATTTTTTAAAGGATGTAAAACTTTACTAAAATGTCAATTATTTTTAAGTGTCTGCAACTGCTTTTTATAAAGCACAACCAGTAATAGAATTCATGTGTGAAGTGTTAGATATAAGGGATATAAATGACCAAAGAAAGCCACTGACAGATTCACAACGTGTAAAATTTACAAAAGAAATAAAGGGACTCAAGATTGAAATCACTCATTGTGGGACAATGAAACGTAAATATAGGGTCTGTAATGTTACACGCCGACCCGCACAAATGCAGTCGTAAGTGAAAATTGTGACACCTTATTTGCTGATTTTTAAATTTCCTATACCATTTATGTAAATTAACTAGTCATATTATTAACTAAACAGGTTTCCACTGCAATTAGATAATGGACAGACTGTAGAGTGTACAGTTGCCAAATATTTCTTGGATAAATATAAAATGAAACTAAGATTTCCCCATTTGCCTTGCTTACAAGTAGGTCAGGAACATAAACACACATATTTGCCACTTGAAGTCTGTAATATTGTTCCCGGTCAGCGATGTATTAAAAAGTTAACTGATATGCAAACCTCTACAATGATTAAAGCTACAGCTCGATCAGCTCCAGATAGGTGAGTTAAATTCAGACATACAGCTCTATATATGTAAATATATTATCTTGACAAGTTTAAAAATACAATTTTTAATGGAAATAAAAAATACTGCAAAGAATATGAAAATTAATCTCATTGCAATTCATAATAATTATGAAGTTTTTGAACACTGATAACTCCCCATTGAAATCCTCAAAGTCATTGTTAGTTGCTTTAGTGATGTTGACTTAAACAGTGAAAATAGCAGTTATAAAAATGGAATTGACTATGAGTCGTCACTGAGAAATAGGAGCTAAAAGAGTAATGGTTGAATTTTGGAAAATGACTTATAGATAAGTATGTCCAATTCCCTTTTATTTGTAATTAATAATCTGTTTTGGGTGCCGAGAAAAACACAAAGAATCTGCCCAAGTATTTTGCGGTACATCTAAACATATGGGTGATAACATTTGAGGATACATTAGTAAAGGTGACAAAACCTATAATATATCTCATTTATATCTCTAATTAAATGAAAATGAAATAAAATTTATATTTTATTGAGTGAACACTAGTCTTCATTACTTTTAACAATTGTATATTTTTTCAATTAATTAACTAATGAACTAATCATCATTGTGTAAAATTCAAACTATTATTCTAAGATAACTTAAAATGTTTAGATATTTGATTTAATTATTGTTACATGGAAAAAAAACTTAACTTAAGTTCCTCTAAAAATATATAATATTCTATTATGAAGATAAATTATAAAGAATTAAAAAAATGGCTTAATATAAAATTTAGATTATAAAATAATGAAAAATTATATCAGGTGATATTCAATAGTCAGATGGACCTCCTAAAGCATTAATTAAAGCTCTGTACTGCCTTGGCATGATGACCATCAAATTATCTATTGTGGCGTGCTCAGGTATTGCTTTACTTAAAAATGAAATTTCTACCATTTGAATTCTATTCAGAACAACCATAAGCTCCGTTAATTTTCGCCACTCGACATTATTATCATGGGTATCAGTTGTAAGTTATCAGCCATGATAGGGATGAATTTTGCTAGGACAGCCATTTATGACATTCAGTAGCACGCTGTACACATATTCCTCTTGTATCATGGTACAAACCAAATTTGGATTCATCAGAAAATAGAAGACAGGTCTACCAATGTTCGGACTTTAGAAGGTGAATGCGTGTTTATTGTAACTAGCGATCATGATTGCTACGCCGAAGAGCTACGACTCGCAATGGGTTACAAGAATATGAAACAACCTCCTATATTCTTCTCTTGGCAGTAACCTGGTATTGTGAACGCACCCTCTCCTCGAGTTACCGCGCAGTCGATTTTGGTTCCCATCTGTGCAATGTTCCTAGATGATCAGCATGATGTTCAACCATGTTCCGATGATATAACGTTGCCACAATCTTCGGATAATAGACTGGTTTGTCTGGTCGGCAACTGAAACTTCACATTGTATACTGCTGGCCTAACAGTTCCGCATCACTTAACGGGTTATTTTCCGACTATAGGATTAGTGGAGTCTGGACGGTAGTATGGTTTTTCAAACCTGCCTAGCTAACTAACACCCTCAATGCCAATCTACCGCCATTCAACACAACAGCATTCCTGTGGTTCGGCAGCCATACATGTGAGAGCTTGAAGTGTTATGGGCGAACATGTTACACCATCTACATTCTCAATTTCCCTTAACATTGGTTGAAATCTAGATCAAGTGTTAGCTCATAACGAATAAAATAGTTAAAAATTGTTAAAATATGGCGGAACATCTTTTAAAATTTTTAACCATCATGCTTCCATTACAATCTTAAATTTTTAGTGTCCCAATTCATTTTTTTTAAAGCATTCTACGAAAAGTTAAATTCACAAATTCTTAGACTATGTTGATTAGTGTGTGGGGAATTCAATAGATTTTTGCCGTTTTAATAAGAAACTTCATGAAATAATTAGCATTTAAAATTCTTCTTCATTTTAGGGAGCGAGAGATTAACAACTTAGTACGCCGTGCCAATTTCAATACGGATCTTTACGTAAAAGAGTTTGGATTGACTATATCCAACAATATGATGGAAGTGCGAGGACGTGTACTGCCACCGCCTAAGCTTCAATATGGCGGCCGTGTGTCGTCTTTAGGTGGACAGGTTAGCAAAATGTATTATGTGCACTTGGGCCAAAATTGAGATGGGATTTATGTAACATTACGTCACCCGAAGTTAGAAAATGTTTACATACAGTACCTAGAAATTATTTCAATATAAAATTTGTTCAGTTTGGTTTAAAATAATATTTTTTTTAATGCATTAAATTACCTTTTGATTGATTGAAATTGATAGTACGAGCGATCTTCAAAAGATCCTTAAATGGAGTAAGGCTTGTGGTCATAAAATTAAACAAGTGAAAACTCAATAGTAATAGACAGCTCTAGATTGATTTCTAAAATCGAATAAGAACCACCTTCCACCAATAGAGTTTGATAGAGTTATCATCATAATAAGCGAAGCGGTTAAGAATTTAGGTTTATTCATGGATAAAACAACTTTCGTGGGGACCGCAACTAGCTACTGTTAGCCGTAAACTATATGTTGCAGCAACTTCTCTTAAACGATTGCGAAACTTCCTTCCAACTTCCACTAAAGTTACACTTCTTTACTGTTTCTTGTCCTCAATTATACCGACGTCGGCTATCTCGATTTAAACGAAAATCAACTTAATATGATTGAGCGACTTCAGAACTTTTGCATATTTCATATACATCACATTTAATGATTATTTATATACTGAAGTATTTTTGTTCTATTTGTTATCCAGTAATACTTTTGCGTATACCGACGTCATTACATATTCTTTACTATTTCTGTCCATCCAGAGGTTGCCTGAAAGAGATTGCTTTAACACTAGATTTATCGACACATATTTATTGTCTTCTTTTCGAGTCTGAAGTAATTTTGCGCATTATTTTATTCTTATTTTTCTATTTTGTATTAAAATATTTAGAAAAATGTTTCCAGAACCAGTGTAAAATAATAAAAAATTCTAACGCATATTAGTATACGAAACATTTTACTTAGGATAGATCCATCAAAATGACTGATCTGGTATATCAGGTGTTAAGCGATAAGAATGCCCATTGTGTACTCAATTTAGAAACTTATAATTTTTATGTATCATGTCTTATTTATCTTTTGGTATATAATAAAGTTATATCTATCTATCTATCTAAATTAATTTTTCCTTCAATCACAGAACCTTACTATTGTTATTGTTAATACAATGATATAGGGTTTAAAATGTATTTATTAAAGTTGTTATGTCATTACAGCAAGCATTGCCTAACCAAGGAGTGTGGGACATGAGGGGAAAGCAGTTCTTTATGGGTGTTGAAATTCGTGTTTGGGCTATTGCATGTTTTGCTCCTCAGAGAACCGTTAGAGAAGATGCTCTTAAGTAAGTTATTAATTTTCAATTAAAATAATTGTTATTGCATCATGAAACTTCTGTTATAACAAAAGTGATTTACTACGGCATAAAAGCGGTATATTAAAGTATATACCGCTTCCTTGTCCATTTCTAGTATTTTCATTATATGTGTAACTTCACATATACTACTTATATCTATGAATTAGATTGCAGACCTACTCTATGTACTTCAGCTTGTTGAAATGATTGATTTAACTTTTTATCTTTGCAGAAACTTTACACAGCAACTACAAAAAATTTCAAATGATGCAGGCATGCCAATTATTGGGCAACCATGCTTCTGCAAGTATGCCACTGGACCAGATCAGGTGGAGCCAATGTTCAAATATCTTAAGTCTACATTTGTACAGTTGCAGTTAGTTGTTGTGGTGTTGCCAGGAAAGACTCCTGTTTATGGTATGTAAATACCTTAAAAAAGTTCTGCTCATTTGTTTTAAATTGTTTCTATTTAAACACAGTAAGTCTTTTTTCTTAAGATTGTTATTATTATTTAATGCAACAGTTATGTCGATAAATTATTTTTTCCGTAAATGGATCAAATGAAAACACTATAACAAAAGGCAGTTGACTTTTACATTAAACTAGCTCCTACCGCGACTTGCGCGACTGACTAGCGTTGCTTTCAATAAACAAATATGCAAAATAAAGCAGTAGGGACGACTAAGTTCTATTTAAAACTAAAGTAATCTCGAGGATAAGACTTGATATATTCAAAAGTTTGTAGACATCCTAACAAAAACAAAATAATCAATATGAACAACCACACACGTGTGTATTTGCACAGTGGTAGTTAAGGTGTTGCACAAAAGTTAGAGTTAGGATTAAGTTTAATATTCATCACCCATGAATACAAGTGCCAATTTTCAAGTCCATTGATTCAGAGAATTAAAGATTCCATTCAAATGTGGACCTCTCCTATTAGGAGAGGAATTTCAAAAACCCTTTCTTTTTTCAAATTTCATATCTCTATGAGCAGGGGCTTAGGCTGTGCATTGATATACAGGCAGTTAATCAGAAATTAGAATTTTGAAATGGATGTATAAATTGCATTGTGTGTGTTTACATTAATTGTTTTTCTTCAATTTCACTGTCGTTTAAGTCAACATTAAATAAGTTTAAGATTTCAAAGCATAATTTATTATCATTATAAATCTAAAGAGATGAATTCTGCACTGTGAAAAATTATCTTAGAAAAATCTGTTACATTAAAAAATTCTAATGTCTTCATTAATTTTATACGCAGCTGAAGTGAAACGTGTCGGCGACACTGTTCTTGGTATGGCGACGCAATGCGTACAGGCAAAGAACGTCAACAAAACATCACCACAAACGCTCAGCAATCTGTGTTTGAAAATTAACGTGAAGCTTGGAGGAATTAACTCTATATTAGTGCCATCATTACGTCCAAAGGTACTTTAAAAAATTAGCATTATTCTTTTTATTGAACATTTGAAATGTTTTTGATTTACACAAAAAAGTTAACGACATGACAGTGCAAATTTTTTATTTTAATGTATTTCTTGGAGCAGCTTTAATATTTGTAATAAAACTTATAAACGTAGACTCAAGAATATATTTTCGAGTATTGATTATTTGTCACTAGTATTAATTGTATTTTATAATATGGTAAGTGCTTTTATTGTGAACATTACTTAAAAATACGTTGGTTGAAGTAAATAGTTGATATGCAATCATTATTTCTTCATAGAAAGACCTGTCTGAGCGCCAACAAGAAACGAGTCTCACTATGTTAGAACAAAACAGTGCCCAAAGCACGGACCGTTTCAATGTAAGCGGAAAATAAGATTTTGCAACTGTTTTTCCTTAATTGTTAGTCGTATTATATTTATCTTTATGCCTGCAGGTGTTAGTGCCATAAACATTACTGCCATGCAGAGGAAAATATTGTATGTACTATCTTAGAATATCGCTGTACCTATATTTATGTATTAAAATATATGTAGACATATACTGTGGTGGCATAAGCATTTATTGCATACAGTTTGTGCTTAATTTTTGTCAGCCAAAAATTATTGAAAACGCACATTAAATTAATATCACCAATAATATTAATTTGGTTTAATCATTAAAAGTTTATTATATTAATTTATGAATAATACAACATACATTATTATTTTTCTTAAAGGGTGCTTGTTGCAATATGTGCTATATTTATTTTAAAATAGGGGTATATTTCTTTTGATATTTCATTTGTATATTTGAGTATACATGGTTTAACCAGCAAAACTGCAGAAAAAATTTTATACCTCCTTGGTTTCTTCATCCATAAGTTGATTGTTGGTGATATTATAAAATTTGTTCTAGTTTTTGACTTTACACACTTTATGCAAATCTACTTTTAATAAAGTGCAAAATTCGGAATTAAATATATTTATTTTTATTACAGTAATAATTTTAAGAATAGTAACATAACATTTCTCGCGGCATTAAATTGTTAATGAAAGTTAACTTTTATCTACGTATTCGCATATAGCGCGATATACATAGCACCTTAAAGGCTGCTGTCGAGGCTCGTTTTACTTGATTTGTGGTATTAGCATGTCGCAAAATACCGTTCGTGGGTTTTGGAGGTTTTCTTTTATTGAGCTCGTTCGTAGGTGTTCAACGAGCCGGTGATCTTCTTGGGCGTAGACGTGACTCACCCACCCGCTGGGGATAATAAGAAGCCGTCAATCGCAGCTGTCGTGGGCTCGATGGATGCTCACCCCTCGCGTTATGCGGCAACCGTACGCGTACAGCAACATAGGTATCTAACTCACAGCGCTTTCACACTTTCCCTTTTATAGAAACCAAAAGACGAAGATGACCTTCACCCGGATGGAATTACGTGTAATACACATGTAACCCCGGTTCAAACCTGGGTCCGCCGTGTTACAAGACAAGCGGTAAACCACTCCGCAATGGTGGCAGTTATAATGTTCTATATGAATTAAAATATTTACACATTACGTTATAACGTTTTGAAACATAAAAGTTTATGTGCCTATGTATTATAATTCCACTAGCTATAGAGCCTTTAATAAAAACTGTAGTGTAGTCGTTAATTTCAACTGACAACTTTAACACGAAGAATTATGTACTCCTTAAATATTCAAACTTTGTTAATATGTTTTCCGATATTTTATGTTAAAATGTCCAATAAAGTTGACATTTGAGAGTAAAAAGCCTTTTTTTATAGAAAGAGTAGGCAAACGAACGAGCGGTTCACCTGATAGAAAGTGATTACCGTTGCCCATAGACAGCCGCAACATTCAAGCAATCGCAACGGCGTTGCCGAACTTTAAGGAAGGAATACCTTTAAGAAAGCCTAAAGTAAACTACTTTAAAAGTACCCTTAACTTATTGCCATATTAAAAGTAAACATAATGTATAACTGAAAATTCTGTAGCATAATAATACTGGTAACAACTATAGAAAAAATGTCTTTTGCATTTACATAAAGATTAAATATTTACTAATTATCTTTCTATTTAAATAATTTTTACATGGGTTAAAATGTTATTACCTAACTTATATTTTTAGTTAAAGTTTGCCATAGTCAAGGGGTTAAATGATAAATGGTGTAATCAATGACTACCCTGTTTTCAGTGGTGATGGATTTGAAAGTTATTATTATGATAATGTGCCTTTATAACTGTTGCATTGACAGACAGGAGATAGTACACGAGATGAGCAGCATGGTGCAGGAACTGCTCATAATGTTCTATAAGAGCACTGGCGGGTTCAAGCCGCACCGCATCATAATGTATAGGGACGGTATATCCGAGGGACAATTTTTACATGTATTGCAACATGAACTCACAGCTGTGCGTGAAGCGTGCATTAAGGTTAGTCATTCTCAATTTCATGTTCTGAAATTTGTTTCTGATTTTATTATAGTATAATGTGCACGAATATGTAGCTAAGATTCTACTGAAAAAATATTTTTAGTTGGACGTACAGGACAACTAAGAAAACAGAAACTATAATGAATGAACACTTCCGAAATTAATTCTTAACAAATATAAGGTTAATTTAACACATTGACGTAACGTCTATAGCAGTCCTATAGACATTTTTTAATAAAATTTTATGTCAAAATTATAATAATTTTTATCTTTATATATGTAATATCCACTGATCTCCCCAAGAACTGAGCATGGATAAACTCAAAATGAGGGTTTTCTAAAGTGCCTACTGATTACCTAGTGAGCGTCAATGTGTTAAGTGAGCGAGTTAAAAAGATCTTGACTCAAAAAACCTATTTTCATCACTATTTTTTAAACCTAAATTCTAGGTACTGAGCGTGAAGTTTATTCATTTACTGTGGGTAAATCTACGAAATATTTACCCACGACATAGCATGGTTAATACTAATTCAACAGCACATCACAAGTAAAAGGTTTGCAAATTAAACAATTATGATCTGAAATTGAAAGATATGCAAAGTACAATTATAAATTGGTTATTATATTCTATTACACTGTTTTCGGTATTACATTTTTTTATAAATATACCGTTCAAAATCAAACCATACTTGATTTAAAAAAAAATTGAATACTATTACACATCAGAATAACATTGATTATTGCTCAAATAATTTTATTGTTTATGTTTTGTGTACCATAAATAAATAAGATATAAATATAATAGTAAATTGAAGGTTTTCTCTTAATATTTAACTAAATTCAATTCCGTGGTTGTTTTTATAAATAATATAATGTAGCAATTTTATTATATAATAAAATATGTTAACAGTTAGAAGCGGAGTACAAGCCGGGTATCACGTTCATCGTGGTCCAGAAGCGTCATCACACGAGGCTCTTCTGCGCGGACAAGAAGGAGCAATCGGGCAAGTCTGGCAACATTCCGGCCGGCACCACCGTGGACCTGGGTATCACGCACCCTACTGAATTCGATTTTTACCTCTGCAGCCATCAGGGCATACAGGTAATATATTTACTATCGCTGTTATAAGAAAGTTATGCTTCAACTTAGATATTAGCGCTCGATGATTCTTTCTCATTTTAGTTCATCCCCTTTAAAATGGTACTTCATACAAACGCTGACGTTAACAACAGAAATCTTTAAATGAACCGATATTGCTTTTTTGTCGCTCAGAGCTTGCAAAATCTAGCATAAACTTCGATTGTCGCCGTTTAGGTTCGATCTTATCTGCGTTCTGAATCCCTGTGTCCGTGATTAACATTAATTTGGTAATGGCTATCAGAATCCGAATACAACCTTTCAAAGAATTTATCTAAAACGTAGAAGTTCAAAGTGGAATATAGTATAAATAATCAACTACAGATTTGTGATAGTGAGAAACCAATGTGTAAGGCATTGCGAAAAAATTATTAAACACTGTATGGAGAAATTCCTTTGTTTCCCTAAGTTATTCGGTATTGTTAAAAGATATATATTTAACACTGGAAGTACCAATATGTAACATACATATTAAGAATAAAAAATGACATTACATTTTTTTTTTATTTAAATAAGATCTATTTATATAAATCATTAAATAAATTATAAAAAAGTGTTGTAAACAATTAATGCGACCAATGTTTTCGACCAGTTGGGATAGTGCTTGTGTTAATAGTAATTTATTGGATATTAAGGCAATGATATTGATTTTTTTATGAAATTGAAATTATTTCGTTTTCTAATATATTGCCTTATAAAAATTGATTGTAAGTTTTAAACCTCTTTGTTCACAGGGCACATCTCGTCCATCACATTATCACGTGCTGTGGGACGACAATCACTTCGGATCTGACGAACTGCAGTGCCTCACTTACCAGCTGTGTCACACGTACGTGCGCTGTACCCGATCTGTGTCCATCCCGGCGCCGGCGTACTATGCGCACCTTGTCGCGTTTCGAGCGAGATACCATCTGGTCGAAAAAGAACACGACTCTGGCGAAGGAAGCCACCAATCAGCGTGCAGCGAGGATCGCACCCCCGGAGCAATGGCTCGCGCCATTACTGTACACGCAGTTACAAAAAAGGTTATGTACTTTGCTTAATAGGAATCGCGCGATGCACACTCGCAATTTGCGATGTTCGTTGCATCCTAACGTTGCGTCCGACACGTTCTTCGTCTACTATTGAAAAGGTCATCAAACCGCCTAATATACCGGTTCCGTTACCTTGTAAAAATGTAACGCTTTCGACTAAGGCAGCAATCGAGTCTATACTCCAATGCATAAGGGTTTGCGGCGTAGCGGCGTGATTGTTACAACTGATCATTAACGTTGTTTAGTACTATAGCAATTTTGATAATTGTACGGCTCCCTTAAATTACGCTTCCCGTCTTGTTAAATAAATACCTTAAGTATAACATGGCTAAGTAGCCAGACAGCTAGTATGCAAGGCATACAACAATTTATGTTAGGGTACAGAAATAGACGCCAGCGCACGTAGATCACCTATATTAATCAATAAATAATTCGCATAGATATCTATTAATCTGACAACCCATACTCATATGGACCACCAAAGAAAATATTCACAGTAAGCTTCCGCGTATATAATTTACGTTACTTAAAGACTAAGTATACATACTTGTACTGTGCTCAATATATGACGTATTTTCTATTTAACGAAAAAATGAGTTTTCATGATTTAAAACACTACGATATCCCACATTTACTGGCTGATCAAAGCAATATTGCATACCGCGTGTCTCATAATGTACAGTAATGTATGTAAATAATACATATCTCATAATGCGATTTATTTTTCTTTGCTACTACGTACGACTTATTTACTTAGTCCATACTTCGTGAAGACAGAGCACAATATATAGCATTAATGTGTTTAGATAAATGTCTTTATAAATTACTACGTTTTCCTCATTCAAATATATGGGAATTTCACATCACTCATAAAATTATGTAGTATGCTAAGTACCCTTCTTCGTTTCTCACCGTCCATACAATGTCCTCGGGATCTCTTGCTTTTGGGGCTATCCGATATCGAAAAGATTCGTTGTCTAGAAATTTAGAATATTATCCAATTAAGTTATATATTTATATAGTTTTCATGTTTGTAGATATGACCCATATCATATAATATCTATTATTACTTAAAATAGTTATTAAACTGATGTTAGATATCCCCTACAACATTTTTTTATTTCTTTTTAGCTCAACCCATAAGTCCAATCCATCTAGTCCTCGAATGTTATGGGCAGTTTTAATTTCAGTCTTTTTAAAACATTACTTATAATAGCGCTACGAAGAAAAAGAAGAATTTTGAGGCACTGTTGTACTTAGCTTATGACTCTGTGACATTTATAAATAAATAATCAGCAGCTTTCCTAAAAAATATGCATTCAATAGAATGGCGTTTTACAACGTGAACATATTATTGACGATATCAGTGTATAATGCGGTGCTCTTTCATACTGCAGGTGTAATGACTTAGTGATAGCTAAATTACTACATAATTTATCACTGACCCTATAAATAAAAAATAGGCGGTTGCATAGATTCGAAAGGTTCAGGCATTTGTTTAGACACATTAAAAAATTTAAACTTGTTAAACCCTTGTACTCACACTTGAATACATATTACGGTAGCAATTACGGTTTACCTTAAGATTAATTCAATACGCTACCGATTTCTTTATGAAGTTCTCGTTATTTGATATTTTTGTCAGATAACTTTATGGATAAAGGGCAATCTCTAATAATGTAAGAGTTTTACGATTTGATTATGTCGAATGAAAAATAAAATGTGGTGGTGCATGTGGTGTGCATCGTCCACATCAACAAATTTTATAAACATGAAGAACTTGGACTGCGAGATTTGCTATTAAACCTTAAAAAACAATTGCCACCGAACAGGCGACGTTATTTTCAGGAATATATTTCTTTCGGCATCTTTCTTTCACGCAAAAATCATAGATAATCGGATATTACTTTCCTGGCACAATCAAAATTAAATATTTAATTTTTTAAAACGTTACCATCTAGTTGTCATTGGCCATTCCCAAAAATACACTCATTCGTTAAGGTTTAATACAAATGTCCTCGGTGTAGATTTCAATTAAACGTAACACTTACGGAGGAATTTTTATTCTGTTGCTTTATTAAATCCATTTTCTTGATATTTTCTTTTAAATTTTTTTAACATTTCACATAGCTATCGTTAATTCGTAATTTATAAACGGAAGGAAAAAATATTTAAAATTATCATTTAATACGTTTTAATGTGAATACCGATATAAATAAACGTTAGCCACATAAATGTTGTGTCAATATTTAATAGTATAGCAATTTTTTACTTATGAAATAGAAAATTTCCCGCTTGTGATTCGTGCTACGTTAGCTTATATCGTTTAGACCAATTGATAAAGTCTACTTTACAAATGGTATGGTATTCTAGAATACTAAAAGCAGCTTTCTTATCAAGGCAGATGTATTTGCTTGTGATAGTTATTGTGTCGCTTAAATTACGAAGAAGTTGCGGCAGTTAATCCAAACGTCATTTCAGGCGTATTTAACCTTATGACAGCATTGAATAGTGTTGCTAACTTTAGTTTTATTAAGACAAGCGTCCATATTGTTAATTTGGTTATAAATACTTAATAGAAACCAACTTAAAAACACTCAAAATACTTTTTACATATATTAATTCTCACAATTACTTTTAACTCTGCCATATATATTTTTTAGAGAATATACATAATCTGTTGCTAAATAAATGTCAACATCATCATAACCTTTTCAAAGATCCATTCATGGATATAGACCTCTTTTCGAATTTTCCAATCCAATCGGTCCTATGCCCGTCTCATCCAGTCATGGCCTCCGTGTCGTCTGATGTCCACCCAGCGGTTCGGCGATCGCCGTCGTTCGCGGGTACTGGCTCTCGGTCTCCATTCCAGAACTCCTCTGGTCCTTCGCGACTTGTCCATCCTGGTGATATGTCCCTCGCATGCCCACTTCTTTCTTGCTATGGTGCTAATCACATCTCTTATTTTAGTTTTATTGTGAATCCAGTCATTACGTTTGCGGTTACGAAGTGCGAAACTAAGCATCGCCCTCTCCATACACCTCTTTGCGCTACATTGAACTTTTTTGAGGATTTTATGGTGGGGTTCATAGTTTCTGTACTATCAGTTAGCACGGGCATAATACACTGCTCGAATACCTTCACTTTAAGATGTATGGGCAATTTGCAACGAAGTGCCTATTCACAGTGAATGCTGCCTAGGCCAATGCAATTCTTCGATTCGATTTAAAGAAATGTAAACAAGTTAATTAGGAAATACAAATTCTAATAGATACACTAATAAGTTTCTAAAATATTCTAGATAACATTTAAAAGATGTAAAAATGTTACAAATGTATATCATTAATTACATACACTTTTCAGTATATAAGCTAACATGTATACATGTTTTATCCGTCTCCGCGGCGCAGTGGTTTACCTGCTTGTCTTGTAAAGCGGAGGTTACGGCTTGAATTCCCAGACCACAGGAATAATGGAGTCTGGATGGTGGCATAGTTTTTCAAATCCGCCTGGCTAGATAACACCCTCAATATCATTCTGCTGTCATAACAGCATGTATTCTGGGCGAACACACTTCACCATTTAACGGGATCATTTAACATGAATTAAAATTGAGGCCAAACCCATAACCGATAAAAAAACAACATACGAGTTAAAGTAACTTAAAATATAATTACAATAATTTTACTTTAAGTTTTTGAAAGCGCAAGGGGAAGAACTAAAAGCTTACTGATTCAAACATTTAACATCCACTCTGATAAATAGGAGTCGGATTATTTTTTATTCGCAGAATAAAATGACAAAAATTAATCCAATTTTTCACATTTCGACTAATTCTGAATAATATTTTTATAGTAATTGTTTAACAAAATGTAACATATTTTTGTATGCATACCATGATTATTTTATTGGTATTTACTGTAATAAAAGGTGATAAAATGTGCCGATTCTTTGTTTTTAAAATACAGAGAAATGTAATTAAAGGTTGGTAAGTTTTTTATACAAATCTGTCATATCAATGTAACGTAATAATACTGTTTCATAATTATAGTCAATATACTTTCATTTTCGTGTAAAAACGATGAAATACCATTTGTTATAAAAAGTACTCACTTCTATGAAAATTTCAGAATACCAAAGAACTCATACATTTTATAACTATCACATAATATTGTATTTCTTATACAAGCAACACTATACAATGCTTTAATAATGCGTGATGAAATTAAAATAATAATCGATTGTAATAATAAATTTTTTAATTTTTTAATTGATAGAAAATGATTATAAAAAATACAATTTTCTGCTAATTAATAAATAAAAATTAAGTTTTGGGAACAGTGTCAGAGAGGACTTTAGTAGTAGGTTAAATAAGTATGAATAAATGGAGCAATCATAGATTTAAGTCTTTCGATTTATAGGTTCAAAAATAAATGCGAATTATGTATTAGATTACGTTCAAATTTTTCATAAGATTTACATTAGACGCCCATTGGAAGAAAAAAAATCCTTTCCGATGGAATCTAAGTAAAAGAACGCTATACTATTTGCTATTAATATTATTACTTAGTATAAAGCAGTAATGTGTTTATTTTGGTCGTTAAAGTAATGTTAATTAATGTAATGTAATAATTTGAAGTCGGCGTATAAGAATTTAATTCATGATTGCTTTTATAAAAATTACCCCTATAATTTTCAAGTTTTAAAATATCTGCTTTTTATATATATAATTGGATGATTCAAATCTATTATAAGCATTGTGTTGTACAAGACTTTTGGTAGTGCACAAGTTACCTTGATAGAAAACCAATATAAAAATTCGGTTTTTTGCAATTTTTACGGAAATTGATAAGAATTATATGAACTGTAAGTGACCATAAAATAGTTCCGTTATCTTTGTATACCCTTAATACATACACGAGCAACTTATAGTCTTAAGAGTAACCAATTTTCATTTCTGAATTTAATTGCGAAATTTTAATGAAACCGAAGGTAATGGCCAAATAAACTGAGGTATAAACATTTTCTTATGAGTAATACTTTTTTTTTAAGTAAAATTTTATTACGGCAAAATCTATATGTTACGAATAATTTACCATCCTTTATTGTCAGCATTAACAATAACAAACAATACATATACAAGGTGTTGTATGTAATTATAAATATAATGGTTATTTTTGTGATGATATATTATAGGGGTTGGTTTTGTATCCGTATTATTGTTGTATTTGTATAATATTTATACTGATCCAAAATTAATAAATATTTATATACGGGCCAAAATGAAGAAGGAATTTATGTGTACAAACAGCAATAGGGTTATCTCTCTTCTGTTACAATCTTTAAATTTTTATATGGTCCAATTAACACTTCTCTTTATGAATATTTCATATCATCAATGACTTATGACGAATAGTAAGTAACAAATGTTTAATTTTTCAACATAAAAACGATTTTTAAAATCAAAATTCTTTGCTTGGCTACCTTTAATTAGGTCGTTACACAATGTTTTTACGTCAGCCGAAACGTTTGGAAAATGTTTACTTATACTAACTACAAAATGTTAAACCTTCAAGTTATGATTACGTAGCACACTGTAATATTAAGAGATATATATGATCAAATTAAAATGATAATTTCATAATTTTTAAATGCTTTTAAATCTGCCTGTCGTTGGTTGGAGGCAACGCTTTCCATTTTGGCCCAAGTATTGTTTAAAATATATTTATCCTTATTTGACTTTTACTCTCATTACTGTATGCATGTTTCTAAATATTTGTGTAAAAAATAGCGTCTTAGCAAAAAATATTTATGAAATAATAATTAAGAATAATATGCATTATAAGACAGAGAGGTTCATTAAACACATTAATAGTAGGTTTTAGAATTTTTGTGTATTGACCCTTGTAAAACTTCTTTCTATATGTATTAATATCGATAAAATTTGCAGTTCATGTTCTTACAATCGGATCAAGTAACCGTGGACACTTCTTATAAAACACCGCGTTCTAAAAGCTAAAGTAGACCTAAGTAAATGTACTTTTGAATAAGCTATCTTTAATTTACCTAATTAAGAACATAAACAAGGGAAACGCATATATTAGATTAAGACATATTTTTTAAATATTCGGCTATTTCGTCATCATTTGTCAGAGTTTGGCTTCGGCGTTTAAAAACTGACGTACCCTATTTATTTATTAAATATTTAACAGAGTGTATGGTATATTGATGTTCTTCGTTGTCGAAAACACCTCATATCATTCTATAAGTTTTTTTTGCTCACTGCCCTTTTAGTTAAGATTTTTTAATTATTTTTATAATTTCATCTTTTTACGCGCATCTTTAGTTTTTAGGGTGCCGTACCCAAACGGTGCAAACGGAATCTTGTTACTAAGCCTCCGCCATTTGTCCATCTGTCACCGGGCTATAATATTTCATAAACTAAAGATGAAATAAGTTTTGAAATTTTCACAGACCATATATTTCTATTGCCGTTACAACAAATAATAAAAATACAATAATAGACGCAGTAAATGTGATCCTTTTGGCATTTTTTGTTCAACCTCAACAAAAGCTACAAATCTTCAACCATTATAAAAAGATTATATTACCAAAAGCCTCTCAACTTTACACATTTTGTACATACTATGGTACGGAACCCTTTGCGTTGCAAGTTCGATTCACACTTAGTTAATCTGGAACTATGGTTAAAACTCATTTTTAAAAAAGTTAAATGAATGTATGAACAGGAACAAGGTTATTTGGTCATTTCACAAGATAGCGCAAGCATTATCTAATATACTTTAAGTTATTGTAGTATGTTAATTTGGATTACGAATATTTATGTATATATCTATAGCTTTTTGTACGCTGCCCCTGATTTTTATCTCTGCACCGGGATGCTATTAAAATTTTAACATTAAGAATAAAGAACCACTGTTAAATAAAACTAAAATTAATTTACTAATCTCCACCCGTTCTATCCGCAAATACTACGACCAAAATACATTCTCATAACGTTTCGCCACCTCACGTGACACCCCCAGGAGATGTTACGGGTTCGACCGCTGGACGTCGTTTTTGTTTGAACTTACATGATTGAATTTTCTGATTTTGTGATATCGTGATTATATTATACGTGGTGTCATATAAAATTTCCATTTGAATATATAGATATTATGGTTTTTCGCCCCATAACACTAATTACTTTTTTCACTGAAATTTTGTCCCAATGCACATCATATATTCATTCTTAATTATAAAGTTTTTACCTCCCAGTATTTTTATTGTCAATATTTTTTTAAATCAAATGCCTTGTATTAAGACTTCTTTGAAATAATAGTTAAAGATGGCGAAATGAATTAAACAGGGAGTATAAAGGCGTGTGTACAACAGGAGTTTTAATTGGATTGTTTATTAAATAAATATTTTAAGTCATTTTCGTATCTTCCAAAATTCGTTAAGTGAATTATTGTTTGTAAATCATGCAACATATTGTCATAGTTAACGTGATACCGTGTTGTCTTGAATCATGAGCGGCTATGGTGTATTTGTACTATGAAATAATTATTTTTATAGCTAATTGGACCCATCGGTCTACAATCAAAAATTAGATTGTATGTAGTAGTTACGTAGTTCGCCATATAGCACATAACTGCTTTAAATCTGTGAACTCCAACAATTAAGATTTTAACGTAGATTGTAAAATAGTTTCAAAATTTCTTCGTGCAGGGTAAATCATTGAACTTTGTGAAGAGCTACAGTGTTTGTTATATAACGTAGCGTTCGATCTGCGTAATGTTTTTACTATTAGGCAAAAAGGCTTTATTCATTTCATCAGTGTTCAATGTGTATTCATTAAACAAATGTATTGTTTTCTGTCGTCAATAGAATATTTTCCTTTATAAGATTTACGTTCACATTACGTCAGTGATTCTAAACCTTGTTTGTCGCAGCACCCTTGACTATTTCATAATTCTTTCGGCAAACAAAGAATTTCGCGACACAGTGGTTGAGAAACACTGCATTAGGTAGTAGATAAATGCTGACGGTTTTGCTATATTTATGTGTGTTTCTTTGCTTATAGTTGCGTAAATTTATAAAAATGACATGTTAATAATAAATTTTAAATTTTGACACCTTTATTTATCATTCAAATGTAATTACTTTGAAGAAATTGTTAGTTTTACTAATTAATATAATATTAATTAAGTTGTTTATAATTTTTATCTAATAATAGAAAAATCTTATATTCGCTATTAATTCTCGTAGTTAATTAACATACCCATTAATGATGTAAACTGCATAAGCAAAGCAAATAAGCTTTTCAGAAGTCAATGAGGTTTAATTAATGAAATCGAAACATTGACAAATGTTATTAAAAATAGAAATCCAAAAATATTATTCGTATATTATGTATTAAACGATATACTAAAAAAATTCTGAATTATATAGACCAATCTCATAGACTTCTGAACTAAGAAAAACATTTTATTCCGCCTGTATTTTAAATCATATAAAATATTACTTTTATGTTCAACATATTTTTTTTATTTTTTAACAATGATGTACATATAGGTGAATACATGGTTCACTTTACTCTTTGTACGCGCATTTTACTGTTTCAATAAAAATGACTAGAAAAGGAAGAAGCATTTTTGTTAAGTCACATTATATCTTCGTTAAATATACCCATTTTGTTTGCTAGGTAATCATTTGGTACACGTAAAATCCTAAATATTTTGTGATGTTGAAACCTGGCACTTAAAATTTTTCTGACTTTTTTGAAAAAATGCGAACTTTCCCAGCCTTTATTGTTTAAAATATTTATTCTGTGTAATAGAACAGTTCCATCATATGCTTTATATAAATCTTAATTGTTATTTTAGGATTGGATTTAATTAAAATAAATAATATTCACAAACATTTCATTTTGTTATTCACGTGTTTTATTGCGACAATGTTTCGTCTGATGTGATTACGACACTACTGATACACTTAGTACTAAGTGTAGGTCCTGGTCGAGATATGTTCCATCTATACAAGAGGCCTCAATTGAAAACATTACAAGATAAATATTTAACACGAATAATAGTTAAAACTCATAAGCGCCCTGCACAATACCGTATTTAATGAAATATTTTCATGTTATATATATATGTCGTTTTCACTAGTGTTTCATTCAGTGCTTCTTTAAGAGTTGCACACACTATTCCTGTATATCCTGATTTATTACTACTGACACTGGATATTAAATTAAATTACCTGATGTTAAATGTTGTTAATTGTGCGGCTATTAACTGTTTTTGTAAATTGATATGATCTGCGTAAGTCGTGTATACCATTAAAAATGACAAATCATATTGCAATTGAGCACATAACCTAATTGTATATGAGGCCTAGAACTGAAACGGGAACATAGTTTTTATGAGCAGTACTCTCTCGCCAATGAAAATATATGTCATTTCTACGTATTAGAAAGTAGCACTTGATCATTTTAACTATAATTGATTTACTTATTTCAGCTAAGGAAAAAAATGCTAAAAAATTTAATACATAAAATTTATTTTTCATTCTCATGTTTTACAATGTAAATAGTGAAATATTCATAAGGAAGCTAAGCGTCTTATAAAAATACTCTTTACATTCAAATTGGACATTATAGATATCAGTTGCGTATTAAAATTTATAAACATACATAGTGAATTGAATTTACTTTGAGGTAAAATCAAATCAACACGTACATAGTAACAAATTTCTTTCTATCCAAGCATTATGAAAATATAAAATGTGATACTATCACTTCGTAATGTCTCTGGTTGTTTACCTTTATGTTTATTTCGAAATAGACATGGTGACAACTGCTTTTTGTATTAAATAAGATTTGGAATGCAAAGTTAAGATACAAATGTTACGAAATCCTGTTATATCATTTGCACAACTAAATTGTCTAAGAACCTTGATTATCATAGTCACTACGACATTTTTAAACATTCTAATCTAAGTCATTATTTCATAAAACGCTATAAAAACATCATTTCATAAAACATCACAAAATGTTAATGTCCCCAATCAATACTTTAAACTTTTCTAACAATAAATTAATCTTGTGTTTCATAATTTCTTGAATGCCTAATAAATCACTTAAAAATTATTCTTAACAGTGGTGTAATATTTTTTCATAGCAAACTAAAAATTACAAAATGCACTCCTTATAACCACCCGCCAATCTTCACAGAAGCAATGGTTAAGTACTTATGTATAGGAAAAGCGACAAAACAAAATACCACCCATAACACAATAATCTTAAAAGTATAGATAATTATTGTGGGGTTTACATATGCTGGTCCACTATTTTAATAACCCTTACAATAAAAAGTGTGAAAGCTAAGAGAATTGCTAAAAATAAAATGGTTGTATTACCAGTAATACTATTTACTCGGAGAACAAATTTAATTTTTGAATATTGTTTGATGACATTTAGCGCTAAATTTATAACATTACGTTGACTGAAAATTTTAAACCAGAATAATGTCAACAACGTCAACGTTGTTTTGTTTTAATGAAATGATCAGAAACATTTTAGGCACGTAAGATATTAATAGCCTTTTTTATATATTTTAAAACAAAAGCCAACGATTCAGAGCGGAAGTAACATGTGTATGCCAAAAATAATATAGATGCAGTGCTGAAATTGCCCGCGACGTGCGCATTAGAGCAGCGGTTTATTCTCGGGGATGGTTGGTGAGGTGGCGCCGCTGGCCGCGCGGCTGGCATCGCGTAGCGCCTCGTCGAAGCTCTGCGTAGAGTTGGAGCGGGACGCCACTTTACCCTGCAAAACACAAACATATTTTTGTGACACGATTATATCTCCTATTAACTCAATTTTAGGAGTCTATATCACGCCAATATTTACAAGCAATGGTAGGTAACATTTATAGATAAATTATTCCTCGACGTCTAGGCGGATATGCATTGGCCGTCGTCCAAAAGGAATAAAAGATACCGTACCTTAAAAATATCGACGACGTGTAATTATGATAAATTAAACATAGTTAATAGTTGTATTTTACAGGTAAAAATAAATATTATAATCGAGTAAAGGGCAATATTTTTAATAAAAATGGTTATTTAGAAAATATTTGTCGTATCTTTATGGTCTTAATAAAAACATAATTCAAGAAGAAATATATTGTAAATCAACTTTTCCTGGATATCGCGCCAATGTTTTACTTTACAGAAACAGCCAATGTGGTAGTGTTTGTACACTAACATATTTATTCTATTCAAAAGAGGCACCATTCCCTCACCTTTCATTAAGGCGCTAATAAAAAATGATCTTATTACCGTAAACCACTCGAGAGGATTTTTTAATGTTTGAACAGTCTCTTAAAATGTTTAATTTACAAACTTTTTTACTTTACTATTGCAAGTAATTCATAATTCCACTAAATTATTAAGAAATCAAGTCGAAAGATCAATCGTGAATGTTGATTTATACAATTAAGAATCTCATATCTCCGGGTATGTTTTGCAGACTGGGTTAACTATGTACCTTGACGTTCTCATAGGCGGAGCCGACACGCTCCTCTATGGAGCGGAACGACTCGGAGTTGCGCATTTGGCCGAGTTTGTTGGACACGCCCGCGGTGATGCCGCCTAAAATCGAGGTTGTCTTCTCCGCCGTTGATTTTATCACAGATTCGGTTTTTTGGTATCTGTTGGTTCATAAAACATTTCATGACTTAAAGAAATATTTTTTAAAAAAGCGATGCAATGATGATGGTGAGCGCTACGCCCACCTGCGGCAGTATGGTGTTAGTAAGGTTTGCACAGCAGCACACAAATCGTCGGCATCGAAGTGGAAGATGTTAAATCTTCTTTCC
Source organism: Pharmacophagus antenor (assembly GCA_018245475.1). Classification (NCBI taxonomy): domain Eukaryota; kingdom Metazoa; phylum Arthropoda; class Insecta; order Lepidoptera; family Papilionidae; genus Pharmacophagus; species Pharmacophagus antenor. The sequence goes on along the minus strand of DWQX01000318.1, from coordinate 14,830 downwards.
CGAGCCGAACGCCTTCGAGCGCAATGGTTTAGCGCTTGTCTAGTAACAGTCGAATGGTAATCTCAGGTTTAATTGTAGAGCCACACAAGTAGTAGGCTCCGAGTTGTAAATACATTACGTATTTCGAAGCCGCCTGGCCATCTATCATCCTTAATATCAAACTGCCGCCATGACAGCATTGTCGCGTTTCGACAATCACATACATGAGACCTGGAGTATTTTGAAATGCTGGACAAGTACGTGTTACCATCTACGACTTTATTGTCACTTAACATCACGTATGAATTGAGGTAATTTGTACGCCCATTCCCGATTATAAACTTTACTAACCACAGCACCTTTCGAAGCGGAATGCAGTAAAGTTTTTCACAGTAATTTCGTGGACATAAATCTCACTAAGAGCGTACCATTCAATATGATTTAATCACTTTTAATATTAATTTCTGGAGTTTTAAAATTTGGTGAACGTGCCGCATGTCTTGTCGCTTCGTTGTGTGTAAATAAATCTTCATAAAAATGTATAAGTAATCGATTGTATTACGTTATATATCACTTACAGTGACACGGTTCTTCAGTGTTCTAATCATTACGGCGTGTAGGGTACTTTTAGCCACTTCACTTTCTATTTAGACCGCGTAATAAAATAAATATATTTACGTCACTTTAAAATTATTAAAGCATTTACATATATTCTACTACGAATACGAGCTTCAATAAACCGAATATAATAACCCGTCTCTATAGAGTCAATTTTAATTTATATCATTTACTAATCCATGCGTTATTTTGCGGAATTGAATAAACTACACAAATTTTATTTTGTGAATTTGTAGTGGTAAAAATTAGCAAATTAATTTTTAATGTTTCAATTTTAATTTAGTAGGATTGCGCATTAATACACAAGCACCCCAAGGCAACTCGCGTGGCATGAATGGGATTTTCATGAAAACACCTGTGACGCTTAATGTGTTAAATTTAGTGTTAACATTAATGTATTGTCCTTAATAGCCTTGCTATCTACTCACGCAATGATAAAACCTATGAAACTAGTCTAATTAATTCATTACTTACATTTCAAATATAATCAATTTTGTAAAACACTTTCGATTTCAATGTTAAAAAGAAAATTACAATTGTTTTATATGACATAATGTTTTGCTTGTTTAATATTTTCAGATGTTTTTTTTATGGCTATTGCTCTGTATATATCTGATAAGTTTATGATTTTATTAATTTAACCTTTTGATTATATTATACCGCTTCAATCCTTATCAATCAGATTTGTTCGCTGTTGCACACACCTTGACCGTGATCCGAAAAATTATCGACGAAGTGATAGTTAATTTTAACCATTATTTATATTTTAATATGAACAAATTACTCCCACAGTAGACTGATTTTCTACAGTTAAAAGTTTATATGTCTACTACATACGCATAAAGGTTATTTGCAGTGTCATAAATATTATATATTTCGATCAACAAAATAAAATATTTGCTCAACATCGTAATAGCTCACAAATAACTTCTTGTCTTTTGAACTTGACTTATTGTTTGGTGAATGTACTAATATAACAACCGTACACAATTTCATAATTTTACTTAAAATGAACTCAAGTTACGAAGACACAGTAGCAATCACGCTGCCGTTAGTGTTAATAATAGGAAGCTTACAAAACTCGTGAGCCAATATATCTTGTATTTATCGAAGAAAATATGACATCTTCGATAAAAAGTAAATATTTTAATTCGGACGTTGTTTAATGCCGTGTGAAATAAACGAAATAGTGGAAAACAACGTTCGATAGTTAAAATATTTAGTAGAATTCCCTCTATTCTGACTATACTATAATGTATACGTTATTAACGGAGTTTTTCATAGGGGTGGTAGTGGCTCCAAAAGAAAATGGCGTCGTTGTGATAGTCAACAGAGCCGTAGTGACTTACTTATCTAATTAAAAATGTAATATAATACTAAATTTAATTTTATTACAATAAAAGAATTTGTGTTTCTTTGAAAGGAGCGGTAAGATAACAAAGATCGAGAACCTATGTAATAAGGGTATACGAATCCATAAGAGGTACATATAAGACCAAATTTAAACAGATGGGCCTCACTTTTTTCATGTGATAAATCTGTTGTGATACAAAATTGTATCCGTATCATATCGAAATTTGGTCACGCTGCGGATGTATAAAACCCGTTTTTATGCAATAGTTTTTATCAACAAAGTAAGCTGTCCAAACGTGCCTGCTCCGTTTAAATATCGTGTGATTCACGATAATAAGTCATGATTTTTCCGATTGTATTTTTTCAACGTATAATTTATATTAGTAATATGACCTTCATTAATTTATATACCGACTTTCATTGAAAATTATATTTACACGTTAATATCTTTAAATTTAAATGTCAGGTAGCGTCCATATTTTTGGTGCATTTGGAAAAACAAAAATATAGTTATAACTTTCTGTAAGGGCGGGAATAATAGTATTAATAGACTAAAATTTAAATTCCAGGAACTAATTTCAGACTAAAAATGTTTTAAAAACAGAATACCATTATTTTGTCGTTTTTTGGCGTTAGACACCATATGAAATTTAAAACACAATAAGAAATAAGATATTTTGTTGTTACAGACACTTCATTTAAATAATTTGTATTGTTTATAATTATATTCCATAATATAAACCTATAAACTTTCGGATCACGTCAAGTGGAATACTAATTGGTAGACACTTTTCTATTGTCACATTACATGAATATGTTCGGAGCGTCGTAATAGGTTTGTGCTTAATCGACTACCTAAACGTAAATCATTAGCTAATTATAATGGTAACTTTTATACTATATAAAAGCGAACATGGAGAAATGCACAAAAATGACAACATAGTTCTCGACACCTCTACCTCTTGAGAAACAATTGTTAATAAAGCTCTATTTCAATTAAAATGAACTAGAAAAGGCACCTTCTTTTGGGTTAGAACAATTTAAAAGATACTGATACACTCAAAACAATCTAACTTTGAAAACGTTTAAATATTTACAAGTTACTCATTACTTTGTACGATAAAATATTTTTATACGAACAGACTCCAACCGTACTTACATTGGTGCTTCGGTCACAGCCTGTGTAAGCGCAGCGACGCGTGTTTCTATCGTTTGATAGCTGTTGCATAACAAACCAAATGAGAAATCAAATGTAACGAACTAAACAACGCCACCAAGGAAGCACAAATAAATCAAACAGCAAGCGGGGTGTAAAACTATAAGCTTAAATTTAAAAAATAGATCTAACCTAACGCTCGAGAAATAATTACCTGTATTTAGCTGTGTAATAATTACAAAAATAAAAATCGCGTATAACTTACACTTGGCTTTCCTTAACATTCTTTAAGCCCTGATTAACGTCCTCGGTGATTTCTTTCCAGACTGTTATGCCAAGTTTCCTTTTTAGCTCCGAGCTTTGACGGATCTGAAATATAAAAAAATTTTAGACAAAAACGTGCGGACTCTGTTCTATATTGTTGTATTTTACTGTTATAGTGTGATTGTTCAATGGAAAAATAAAAGGTAAACAATTCAAAAAAAGCTTACATAGACATTGTACTTGTGTTTTTCTAAAACTAAAGATTTAGTAAACAAGTTGTTAGCTTTGAAGGTTAACTCTATATCAGGTGTCAGAAAATTAAATTTTCATCTATGTTTACGAAGTTCCTTGTGTAATTATTCGCTAGCATTTTATAGAACCCATTTCAACAACGTTTAAACAAAGTTTATGGGTTTCATTTAACACGTTCCCTACCAAACCATTATTGTCCAAGATATCGTACAGGTCTTTCAATGTTTTGTCTAAAGATTGGTATATAAAATTCATCATTCATGTGTAAGTCCACCGCTGGACATAGGCCTTCCACCATATAAGGTCCTCTGCACTCATCATCCAGCCGCTTCCCGGCGTCTTAACATTATCGTCGAACCATCTGGTGGGAGGGCGCCCTACTCTCCTTCGTCCTATGCACGGCCTCCGCTCTAAGACTTTTCCCCCATATACCATCGGTGACTCGGCAGATGTGGCCCGCCCACTGCCACTTCAACTTGCTGACTTTGAGATCTATATCGATCACTTTTGTTCTCTGTCGAATTTCTTCCTTTCGGATCTTATTACTTAAGAGAAATACCGAGCAGAATAACTCTTTCCATCGTATGTTGAGCGACTTTAAGTCGGTGGACCACCCAGCGTTCAGAATCCATATTTCCGCTTTATAGGTGATCACAGGGTGAACGCACTGGTTGAAGACTTTAATCTTCAGGAATTGAGGAATTTACGAGTAAAGTTACCACGGCCAAGTTGTAAGACCTGTTCGAGATAGACATAGCCTTTAACCACTTCAATTACTGCGTCCTTAATGTTTACCGGGCGGGGGATAACAATGTCATTAGACATGACTTTCGTCTTGTCGAAGTTCATTCGCGGCCCCACGCGTCAAGAGGCAGCGTTGAGATCGTTGAGAATTCGGTTGAGATCCTCCAGTGAAATCTGTAATTATGACAAATCATCCGCAACCGAAGGTGTGAAATATATTCACCATTGACGTTGATGCATCGCTCCTTGTAGTCCAGCGTTTTAAACACGTCTTCTAGTGCAAACGTAAATAGTTTCGGAAATATGACATCCCCCTGTCTCACCCCTCTCTGCAGCTGGATCGTTTTACATTGCTGGCTGATCATCGTCGCGGCGTCATACAGGCAACTTAGCACCTGGATATAGCGGTAGTCTACTTGGCGTCTCTGTAAAGATTCCAGAACAGAACAGGTCTCGATACAATCAAAGGCTTTTTCGTAGTCCACAAAGGCAAATTATAGTCAGTGGTTTTCTGTACAATCTGCCGAAGGGTACGAATGTAGTCCACAGTACTGTAGCGTTTACGAAACCGAGCCTGTTCCGGAGGCTGGTAGTCATCAAGCCTACGGAGGAGACGATTGATCTATAATTCTTTAGCAAGGTTTTGTCACACTTGTTAATGAAAAGGACACCACTTCTGTTTCATACAAATGGTGTGGTTTCATTGTGTAAGATGATATTACACAGATGCTGTAGTACTTTCAGAACTGGAATTCCTCCAGCTTTCAACAGGTCTGTTGTAATATCATCCTCATCAGGAGCTCTACCATTTTTCTGTTGTTCAAGAGCTATTCTCTAATGCAAATTCTCCTTGGCTGATGTCAGGCATATCTTCCGCGTAGTGTCGAGTTAGTGGAGCTCGGCTATCGCTCGTGCGATCAATAAGTGTGGGTGGAAGTGCATGAGCAGCGTAAAGTTTGCTATAAAAACTCTCCAATTCATCTCTGGCCTCGAAGATACAATCCTACTATGCTCCCGCCGGAGCCTCGACAGACGAGATGTACCAAAAGGTTGGGTAAGAACCCTTAAGTCTTTGTTACGTTCTATCGCAACTTTAATGCAAAATGCATTAAAGTTGCGATAATCCCGTTTTACCAACTGCCTTATCTTTTTATTTAGGGCTGCGTATTCTGTCGAAGCTCTTACAGGCAACGGTACCTCCCGTAGTCGTCTCACGACGGGAAAGGTCTCAGGGGTAAGCTTAGTTTCAGAAACTACTCCCCGTCCCAAAATTTTTACTGCCTACCTCGCATAGTATTACCGTTAAGCGCTCCGATGTCTCGTCCATGTCCTAAGTAGTTTCCAGCAAATTGAATCTGTTTTGATGTTCCAATTCAAATTTCTTCGAAACACGCATGATTTTGGGACAAGTTGGATGCAAAGTTGGCCACATTATACGAATCCTTTCGAGCTTATAATTGTGATATTATATAAATGATGTTTAAGGTAGCTCGTATTAATCTGTGGTCGCTACCGGTACTGAACCTATTGACCACCGAGACATCCTCATATATACGCTTTCTATCCGTGACGATGAAGTCAATTTCGTTCCCAGTCACTTTAACGGGGCTCTGCCAGGTCCATCTTCGTTGGGGCCTCTTTTTAATAAACGAGTTCATCAAATAGAGGCCCCCTCCATGTTCAAGAAGTTGACCAACATTTGTCCTCTGTGATTTCTCGACTGCAAACCATACCGTTGGATTACCGATTTATCGCCTTTATGTACTTTTACTTTGGCATCGGTCCCCAATAACAAGCGTGAAGTGAGTTTTGGTGATGCGATGAATGGCCGCTGATATGTCTTTGTACATGGCAACGTCCTCTTCATCGGCGTGTGTCGTGGTTGGGGCATACACTTGAATGACCTTCAGAGGCTATCTGTTCTTCAGTTAGAGGATAAGGTATGCCACCCTCGACGACACACTGGATAGATCTCCACGATGTTGTTGATGAGGGCTTTATGCACGAGAAACCCGACTCCTTGGGAGAGTTGGTCTCCTTCCCGGTAATAGAAGAGGTTTCATGATTCAAGAATTACGGTATTCTGTACTTGTCTTCGGACTTCAATTCTCCTATATCCTCATCTCGCCTCAGTGTCTGGGTGTTAAGCGTGCCAATGGTCAGTTTATGATAGTGGCCTACCAACCGGAGATTCTTAGCACCCCCTGCTCCGCCATTACCATGACCGCCACCTTGGCCAGAGATAGCGGTGCTGCCGGGTACTGTGGGCCGCAATTATTTTGTGCTTTTCATTAGGTAGTTTATGCCCTTAAATCACCACGCTGGGCATGCGAGTTGGTAACTATAGGATTTGATGAATAGAAATTTAAGAACATTCGGTGGGAATTTAGGGGAGGGAGAAGTCAATATATGAATGGATGTTTGGGGGAAAGATAGTACAGCTATGGTTTTCAGGGGCGCGTATCCATCGGAAAGATGAACCCATTGAAGAGGTATTTATTATCGTGAAATATACTTTAAAGTATCAAATTTGTCATAAAATGATTGTTTTCAGCGCTTTGAATAGAACCGCCTGCGTGTACCATGAATGATACAAATGGCATGGAACGTATTAATTAATATTGTCAAATTTGAAGGTAACTGTTTTATGTAATATGTACGTTCATCTATTAGTATTATTAAAATTTTTAGTGGGTCTAGAATATTTATAAATGTAATAGCCATTATTACTGTTAGCACTAATCTTTGAAATTATTTCAACAAATCAATGCAAATTGGCATGTATGTATATTTTTTCATTGGTGTTATTATATTTCCTTTGGCGTGACTGTACACTAGATGATGCCGCTAGATATAAACTTCCACAACGTTGAACAAATTATTAGTGGAGCTATTGATAAATACTAAATAATAAAATTTAATATTTTGTGATAGCGTAAATATACGATTATAGTGTATTTAGCGGTTTCAGTTAGTATTATAAACAATTTAGCCATATATGCATAGTTGTATGGGACCGTACTTTGCTTTGCAGCACGGTGCGCAGGGTTGCTATCTCGTCCTCGACACGCGCCAGCTCACGACTCCACTCGGCACGCAACTGGTCCGCTTGTTCGGGCGTGAGCCCCGCTAGCTCGTCCGGAGTGTGGACATCACCGCCGCCCGTGCCTGCCATTGCTTCGTCCGCTGATAACACAAACAATGTTTATATTTTTTAAATATATTTTACTTAGCTGTTCACAATGTATATTGAAATAAAAAAGAAACAATGTAACCATAAATGTCATATTAGCTAACACAAAGTACGTACATGTGTTGTTGCACGAGATCAGATACCTCTACCGCGCGTGCGTCAAAGCATCAACCAATCGTCGCGCGGAGAAACAGTTATTCAACAGATTAAATATATAAGATAGCGTATTATTTTAATAGGAAAAAATTTAAAGCATTGCTGTCATACAAAATACACTGCTATAAAGTAACTTTTTCATTAAAAATGATCATTAAAGATTTTTTAAGTATACAATTTGAATCAGAAGAGCGATCTTGAAGAGGTATCAGGTTTTAGATATATTATTGATAGCCTGTAAACTAGATTTTCTAGTCAGTAACAGTATTTTTGACGTAGTGGTTAAGTTGTCGCTTACGAGGGGTGATCAAAAAGTAATGATAAAGGGGTATTTCTAATAAAGAAAAAAATCCGAAAAAATTTTTTTTGCTTCTTCGGTCCTTCAGTACTTCACAGCTAAAAAATTCTATAATAGGAGGATTTGGAGGTGCTACATTTGAGCTCACGGATCCAGTGATCCATAGACCAGTTTCGATGAAGCTGTAATAGACGTCAAAAAGACTAACAGCTCAAACTTCACCGAATCCAGCAGCAGCTTCAGCAGGAGCGGCAGGATCTACATTCATTTGAATACCAGCAGTCGGAGCGAAAACACGAAGTGAGATGCGTCATCAACTACTTCTGTTTGAAAAAAATGTCCACCAAAGAGATACACGCTGATTTGGTGGATACACTAGAGGACTCTGCTCCTCCATATTCTACGGTGGCACGGTGGTGCAAAGAGTTTAAACTGGGTAGAACATCCACAGAAGATGAACATCGCGAGGGACGCCCAACCTCGTCCCTCACGGCGGAAAACGTGAAAAAAATCGAAGATATCGTATTAGCAGATCGAAGAGTATCCGTCAGACATTTAGCTAAGGTCACAGGGATCACATATGGCAAAAAGCCAAAGCATTTTGACCAGCAAAATGAATATGAAGAAGGTCTCCGCGCGTTGGGTACCGAGAATGTTAACAGACGAACAAAAGAAAAAGCGAGTTGACATTTCATAAGGCAATCTTGCAAAGTTCCAGGCTGACCAAGAATTTTTTTTGTCTCGATTTGTGACCATGGACGAAACATAGATCCATTATTTTGATCCTGAAACCTAACAATAATCTATGACTTGGAAAATGTCATCTTCACCGACGCCGAAACAGTTCAAAGTCTCGAGCTCGGCGGGCAAGGTTATGGCGTCTGTTTTCTGGGATGCTGAGGGAATCATAATGGTTGATTACCTGGAAAAGGAAGTTACTATAACGGGCTTCTACTACGCTGATAAAATAAGACGACAACGAGAAGCCATGAAGGAAAAAAGACGGGGCGAAAGTCCTGTTTTATCAGTACAACGCTCCTGCATACAAAGCCGAAGTTGCAAATGGCTGCCATTCGAGAAGCAGACTTCGAACTGGTCGAACACCCGCCCTATTCTCCGGATTTAACCCCCAGCGACTTTTTGTTTCCTCGGCTCAAGAAATACCTCAGGGGCAAGAAATTTAAAGATAATAGCGAGGTGATGGCTGCTGTAGAGGCATTTTGGGATAGCCAAGATAAAGATTTTTTAAAGGGCATTTTAGGTTTAGAGATACGTTGGACTAAATGTATCGACTTGTTAGGAGACCATGTAGAAAAATAAATTCAATTTAAACTAGATTTTATTATACTCATTACCATTACTTTTTGATCGCCCCTCGTAATAGCTTCCATTGCATCGAATAATGCTTAGTCTCATCCAATTGCAGATAGAGACCGACAGATACTGATTCCGAAACTAGGTTATTTTGTTTGCAGTTGTGTATTTATACAGTAACTGTCAATACGAGGTTTAAGTCGTACACATTTTATTATCAATGAAATATTAAGGAGTTAAATAATTGTGAAATGTTAATTGTTGGTAAATATAACGTAATATTACGTTATAATGTGTTTAAACAATAAATCAACAGCCGACGTAAATCGTTCTAAATACTACTAACCTCCAGACGTGATGCCTAGAAACTTTTTGTAATTTGTGTGACTTGAAACTTTGGCAAGATATGGTTTAGACAAGTCTTGAAAAGTGACACGCACTTCACGAATTTTTTTCTTAAATATTCGCAGTCGGCGGCGGCGATTGTCCATATAGAATTCGGTCTCAATACACATAGCCGATTCGGCGAGGTCAGGTAGAGTGCGCCATTCGGCCTCGGCCTCTGAGTCGTGCGGCCAATTGGCTAACTCTTCCAAGTCATCCAGCTCGTCTACTGCCACATCAAAACTCGGCGTCGAGTCATCGTCTGGCGGCACGAAGTAAGGATCCTCCATATACTCCAAGCTCACCGGCTCTGCGCTTCCCTCTCTAATGTACGCCATTCCTCTATCTTCCTTTTCGTGCACGTGTATCCATTATACTTTTATTTGCAAAAACATAATGGATTGACTAACAAATCCACAAATGTTCAATGATACACATTGGGAGTGTTAATATAATTTATTATTAAAAACACTTTCATTATCATTGCCCTAAAGTATTTAACAGTTTACATGTTATAATAGTCACAGATAACAAACACATTTATTAAACTTTAAACCGTTTGACAGCGCTGACAATGTTATCCGCCTCCTTCGCCACGTTGGACGACACAAACACAACCACCCGGGCCCGTCTCGCGCCGCTGCCTGAATGCTCGTATATGCCACTTTCACCGACAATAACGCCAGCTATGGTCCAGCAATTTTATATCATGATCTTGACCTCCAAAAATATTCATTACTTATTCAGAATTGAAAAAATAATTTTTAGTAATTGTGTATGAGAACAGGTACAGGCAGGTACTTGTGCGCGCGACAACAACGAACAAAACAAGTCCGGAACATGAACTCACCTTGTATTGCTAAAGTTTATTGACAGTGCCGAAGGCAAGTGAGCGGTGGCTGCGTCGCCACTGGACCGACTCGTAAGAATGTTACGTCATTTCTCAGTTTTCGACACAATATTTAAGAAACTTAGATTGCCAAACTATGAGTCACTGATTCAATTTTACGAAAACCAGAGATAATCATTATGTTGCAATATACTAAATTCTGAGTGTTATTGTGCAACTAGTCAATGAACTAATCTAAATCACTGCCTAAGTAATAAAAAGTAAAAATTTAGTAGACGACGACAATGTCTCAATAGCATGAATTTACCCTGTACAAAAAATATAAAGGGAGATAATATTTACAGTGACAATAAAATTAACTATTATTATTACATTTAGAAAGGGGAACCAGGATATGTTAAAGTCCCAGAAGCAATTCAACCTCATTGGATCCTTTGTGCCAATCAGATCAGCTAAAAAAAACTAATGTATTTGACCAAAATGAAAATACGTTTACATGTTCATGCCAAATTTTAATTTTTTCTTTCAGGTACAGAAAAGTGACACAAATAGTATGTGGGAAAGATAGTAGTAATGCTTTGATTCTAGTCTATAATCTCTTTTGTCTACAAAATTCAAGAATTGTTATTATGTGCTGGACATTTCATACCAAGAGTTTAACCCTTCATGCTTATTAATGCTTGCAATTAATAATATACTGTGTCAGTTACATAACTTGAGGAATAATAAAAATTAAATGTTAATAATAATTTGTTACTTGATTATTAAATAATTGCATACTCTAAGAAAGAAAAATTAATGAAGTAGGCATAGATTATTATTTAAGATCAAAATTAGAATTAATCCATTTCTAATTAAACATACAATGACGCATTTATTGAAACTTTTGTTTATAATATTACAAAAGATTATGAACAATAAGTGTTTTTTTTTTGTGAAGCTTCTTGATTCCTACATTTTCTTAAGTGGTAACTTTTATCAGCTCAAGACAGTTTCTACTTTCTATTTCTTAAGAATATAATATTCATTGCTGGTTCAAAATTCAAGTAAAAAATTCAGATTAAATTTTTTTTATGCATATACAATATTATTTATATGCAATTATTAAAGACATCACACAAACAATTTTATTTTATAAACATTAAGCTCTAAAGTAGTGTTTCCCAAGGTGGGGCATAGCCCGCACAAGGTGGCGTTTCATTTAGGGGGACAATTAACAATTTTTAAAAAAATAGCAAGCATACTTCATAGCATTTCTTGGTTTTTATTTGTTTTAGGGGAGTATTGAATATAAATTGCATAGGTCGAGGGGACTTGATAACATTTTTAACTCATTTTTTAATATTTCGTGGATGCATGCAAATTTTTAATTTATTGGAAACAAGTACATAACGAATATATTTCAAATTTATAGCAATTATTTGATCAAAACAATGGTAGAAAAAAATAGTTTTCTTATGGTATCATAATACGATTAAAATAATTAAATTAGACATATTAAACATTAGAATTTTTTATAATTTGAGTGAATGATAAATAATTTTATGAATAATAAGTGAGTCAGCTAAATAAAATCAGCAGTATGTTAGTATTTCAAGTTTATTACCACGAAATGAATTACCTTCGTCAGTATTTTCAATTACGGCAAGTTCGAATATCGTTAATGACAAATATATAATCATAACAGAAATGTCATTTTACAACTAGCTTTAGCAATGTACAGAAATACTGGCAAAATACTGACCTGTTTGAATTCCACTCATTCCGGTAAGAAAAAATATATACGTATCAGTCTTGCGGATATACGGTAGAAAATGTTTTAAAAGTAGATAGATAAAACCACTTGTAATAAAATCACAAAATCAAGTGGGTTATCACAATGTCTCGTTTTTTCGTCTTCAGTGCAATGCACTAATAAACTATAAACTATAATAAAATAAAAAACCTTTCATCGCAGGTAACAAATCGACTTATGATCACAGAATAAAAATACTCCCAGTCGAGTTGTAAATAGCCAAAATTAAAAAAAAACTACATTTAAGCTATAAATAACTGCTATAATTAACATAATATCAAATACTACATTTAAGCTTCGTAAACAGTAATAACATATTAAGAATAAAATAAAAGGGTTTGTAAAACAAAACTTATTTACCGTGTTTGCTCTTACAAATCATTTGTCAAATAATGGAATAATTTGTGATAGAAGGTTACAAATAATGATTTTAACGCTCAGTAGAGGAACAGGCATGTTAAGCTGTGTTGGAACATTAAGTGTACAATTTTCGATTGCGATTCAGGTGTGATTACTATTAAGTGATTATTAATAACGAATCAAACCGATTTCTCCGAAAAGCAGATAAGAAAATCGCAGCAATCGAAAACTGCCTCCGCGGTTCATTGAATAAGCCGCTTGATACAGAGTACTCCAATTTGATGATTCGTTCGGATTTGATTAGTGTAATTAAAAACTTACATTTCCTTTGGTTAATACTAATGTATTTTATTCGTCATTGCTCATCGAGTAATAATATATTGATTTCTTTTAATTGATTATTTTAATATTTTTACTATGCGATGTCAACTAGACCAACGCTTTATCCATGTACTCAAATACGTAAATGACGCCGCGACGATAACAGGTCACATCCAGGGCCAGCAATATAAGTCAAGCCAGCTGCAAAATGGTGACAAGGGGGTGTTATATCCCCTAAACTGTTTATGTCTGCACTGGAAGACGTGTTGAAAACGCTGGACTGAAAGGAGCGAAGCTTCAGTGTCAATGGTGAATATATTTCACACCTTCGGTTGCGGATGATTTGTCATAATTGCTGAATCGCTGAAGGATTTCAACCGAATGCTCAACGATCTCTACGCTGCAACGATGCATGGGGCCGCGAATGAACTTCAACAAGACGAAAATCATGTCTAATGACATGGTTATCCCCCTCCCGGTAACCGTTGAGGATGCAGTAATTGAAGTGGTTAAAGGCTATGTCTATCTCGAACAGGTCTTACAACTTGGCCGTGATAACTTTAATAAACAGATTGATAGATGCATTCGATTGGGCTGGGCAGCATTTGGAAAATCCGGCACATCCTCAACTCGTAAATTTCTTAATGCCTGAAGACTAAATTCTTCAACCAGTGCGTCCTGCCTGTGATCACCTACAAAGCGGAAACATGGACTCTGACCGCAGGGCTGGTCCACTGACTTAAAATCACTCAACGTGCGATGGAAAAAGTTATTATGCTCAGTATTTCTCTAAAGAATGAGATCCGAAACGAAGAAATTCGACAGAGAACAAAAGTGATCGATATAGCTCTTAAAGTCAGCAAGTTGAAGTGGCAGTGGGCGGGCCACATCTGCCGAGTCACCCATGGTAAATTGGGAAGAAGTCTTGGAGTGGAGGCCGCGCATAGGACGAAGGAGTGTAGGGCGCCCTCCTACCAGATGGTCCGACGATTATGTTAAGACGCCGGGAAGCGGCTGGATGATGAGTGCAGAGGACCTTATATGGTGGAAGGCATTGGGGAAGGTCTACGTCCAGCAGAGAATTAACACAGGCTGATAATAATGATGATGATGAATATTTTTACTGTACAACACTGAATCGGTAAAAAAATGCTAATTTTCAAGGCCTGTCCACAGAAGACATATCCACCAGATTCAAGTCGCAGACATGAAAGTACAGCGGTGGTCCTGTGATATTACGGAAATTGATCGAATCTGTAACAATACATCCGCAGCAGCAGCAGTCTTGGAGCTCGTGAAGTATCGGATAATTTTCACGAAAGTCGTCTTGGATGGTACGGTCATAAAAGCGTAAGCTATCAGATTATATAGTTAATCGACGGTTTAACTTTGCCGACCATGTCCGCAGTGTCGCACGCGCAACGCTTTAGTCCGTCACGAAACAGAAATCGGGTCAGACATAATCAACACTGCAAATTTCTCTACTACGCATAACAGGACGCCATCGCCCAATTCCCGCTTCTGCACCTGGTGGTGAAGGAGAAATGGGAGCTTCATCAGGTGCAAAGAGAGGGAGTATCACCGGACTTGCCAGAGGATATCCACCTATACAAACGAGTAAAGGTGAGAGATCTATTGCACCCGGCAGACCGGCTGGACATCACATTCAAGGAGGCTACAACACAAGAAGAAACCGACAAACTGACCAACCTAGATGGCCCCAACATATTTACAGACGGGAGCAAACAAGATTCTGGAGAAACAGGAGCCGCATACGTGGTTCTTCTTCCAAA
>DWQX01000317.1:0-47931 GCA_018245475.1 Pharmacophagus antenor | reverse complement strand
ATCACTAATATTCTCCTACTGTATTATCTTTATGTGTGCGCACACAGCGGTTTACCGCTGGCCTTTTAACAAAAAGATCCTGGATTTTATTCTCGAGCCATTAGAGTAATGAAGTCTGGATATTGTTACGGTTTTTCGAACCCGCGTTGCTAGCTACCGTTCTCAATGTTAATCTGCCGCCATATTTGCTGTGTTCCGGCAATGATATATAGGAAAGTCAGAATAATTCCGAGGGAGCACGCTTTACCATCTACGGCCTCATTGTCGTTTAGCTTAACTTGGAAATGAAGTAAATGTTAAATGAAAATGTATTGTATGATCATATATCTCACTAGAAGAAGTGTGTTCACTCTTCTCTTAAAGTCCGTACAATCAGATGTACGCTCTTCTCTGGTTAGCTTATTTGAACATGAACTTGAAATTGATTGATATGCTAAATTTCTTAAGCCAATATATTTAATACGTATTGTATTTTCGCACACGACTGTACCATCTATATTGCTTGCTGGCGGCGCGGGCTCGGGGCGCGTCGTTATATGTACCATTTGAATATTATCTAACTCCTCCCCACTCCCCGCCACACTCCCCCCCACTCGCCCATCGCGCACCACAAGAGTTTAGACACAACTGGAGAGGCCTCGGCGCCTTAATTAATGCAAATTTCAGTGCTAACAAGATTATGAATCCCGGCTTTTTGAGCGCACATTTAGGCGACGTGCGACTTGACTGGCAGTGTACGTGAAGTGCAGACGCGGGGAACGGGGGAGGGCCGAAGAGGGGAGGTAACTAGTGCCCGGGACACCGCACTGTACTTAATAAGCACCGGGGTACTTATGAGTTTGTAAGTGTTGACAATTTATAGCGTATTGTGCGAATCGCGAGGTTTACGTGGGCACTTAAACTGGCAAACTAAATTAACTACGTATAAAGAACAATGTAATAATGTCGCGTTTAGTGCTGTTTGTATGGGAGTTACGTACACCGTGCGTCTAGGATGAAATAGTGTTTTGAATGTTGTTTTTAGTACGGAGTGGACAACGACACGACAATATGTGCCAGCCAGTAATATGATATAAGCTGTGACCTCTAAAGCAATGACGTAGATAATAATTAATCACATCATAAAAAAAATACTTTTTAATTTTAATTTCATAATTAAATAACCATGTGGGTGTAATATAAGCGTTAGGGCTTGTCCTGTTTCTTTTATCGGTTATGAGCAATCACTTGACCTCAATTTCTGACTGTATGACGGAACTGGGAAAAATCTGTTATGGCGGCAGATTATCATTGTGGGAGGTAGCTTGCCTGGCGGGTTCGAAAATCTTTACCATCATCAATACTCCACTAGTCATGTGGGCCGGAAATTGAACCCGAGACCACCGCGTTAGAAAGCAAGCGCTAAACCACTTCGCCATGGATGCTGTTAAATGATGAATAGCACAATTATTTTCGACCTTATTTTAAGGCACTTTAACTAAATATTTGCGTTAATTTATTTTTCACGGTTTTCCCGTGGGGTCTGTATAAAATTGGTGTATAATTATATATTTTTTTTTCAGTTCTGCAAATAAGATATAAAACAATGTTGCCATAAGCAAGATAAAAATACAGAACTTCTAATCAAGGCTTGTTACGTCAAAATGAAAGGTCTCGTAAATCTAGTGTTGAAAAGGAAGCTTAAATATAATTCCCTTTATAAATGATGAATTTGATTCTTAAGAATAAGAAACATCTCCAGAATGTGCATTATTATAACTTATCAAGGAAGTTTGTTAAACAGTGTAGGATGTATATATTACTTGAAACTTTTATCTAGTTCAAAATGTATATTTATTTATAGCGCAATGAACAAGTGAAAATTTTAACTAAACTTTTAACCGAAAAAAAAAATACAGTTCCAAGCTAAAAAAAATGGTAAAAAACTCGTATCGAATATTAAAAAAACACATACAAATTTTCGCGATCGTTCCGCCCAGAACGATTCTGATTTTCGCGACATCCGCTTAACCCCATCCCGTTCCCAGGGCGCCGGGGCGTGACGTCACACATCAATCATCGCGACATTTTCTATTTTAATTTTAAATCAATTGGAGGCGCGCGTGCCCGCCATCCATCTTGTGTTATCGATAAATAAGAGGAGAGGAAAAAAAAGTAAATATTAGTCCTGCCTTTATCATTAGAGAGGAAATTGGATTTCTAAAGGATTTAACCCTTTTATGTTATAAAACAACCATGCTAATATTGCTGCGTTTTTTACACATCTATATATTACTAACTAGCAGTAGACTTACCCAAATTCTCATCCCTTTTGTGACTCCTCTCAGAGCAGTTTAAGAACAAAGGATTATTAAATTCAATAACACAACATAAAATTTGTGGTTATATTATTATAAGAGAGTAAAAGAGAACCTACAGTCCATAACGAATGAATGTATTTTCCGCTGTAGAAAAATATCTTTGATTTTGACCGGGAATATAACCAAATAATGAAACCTAAATTTCATTAACATCCGTTCTGTCGTTTTTGTATGATTGTGCATATAACAGTTAGATGACGGACGGAACAACAGACAAACGGAACACAATTACAGTAGGAATTACTAAATATGGACCCTAACAGGGCCAAAAGTTCGCAAGTCATCGCTTAACATATAATGCCACAATAGCGAATCATCATACCGTTTATTTTTAAGTTATATATTATAATTTGTGATTCTGCAAATAGTTAATTTTATCAATGGGTTCGTGGGCATTTTTTAAAAGTTTTCATTTTGAAGGAATAGTAATTTGATACGTTATTCAATTCGTTATATTCGCTTTTCAAAGGAAATAATAAATCAAAATTACCGCAAAGGTTAAAAATGTGGGTATAGTGAATTTTGCTAATGAACGTTTCATACACTTAATGCTAAATATATAGTTATCAGATTGAAAATATGTTAAATTTCACATGATGTTTGAATTACGTAAGTGTCGGTAAAACATGTACGCTCAGAATCTTCTAGTTCTCATATTTTTTTATCGGTAATAGGCTAACGCTTGACCTCGATTTCACCTGATGTTAAGTGACAATGACGCCGTAGTTGGTGAAGCGTGTTCGCCCAAAATACTTATGGATCTCTTATATATGACTGCCGGAACTCAGCAGCAATGCAATGGCGGCAGACTGACATTGATGTCGGTAGATGACCAGGGTTCGAAAAGACCGTATCACAATCCAAACTCTTTTATAATAACGTACTAGAAACGTATAGATCAATTAGATATTGAATGGTAAAAAAACAATATGGTGTAATAATTTTTCGATTGTCTTATAACGCGGAGGTCCGGGTTCAACTATACTTGTGTAGTTGTGAGTCTGGCTAGCCAACCACCTTCAATATCGAGGTACCGCAAAAACAGCTTTGTGATTCTGTAGTCATGTGAAACCCAGAAGTATAATAGGCGAGCACGTACCACCAACTACGGTCTCATTGTCTCAACTCTCTAAAGATGAGGTGAAATCAACCTCAAATGTTAGCCCATAACCGAAAAACGAAGTGGACTGAAAACCAATACTGTCCCGTGCTTCATGTAGATAGAGATATGATAAATATCTCGTAGAATTCAATTTTTAACCATAACCTGGAAGTTGATGAATTTGAAGTTAGGTGAAAGCGCGGCTTCTGGAGGAGTCCGCTGAAAACGTTAAAATTCAAGTGATGCGCGGGCATCAATAAAACAACTAAAGCGCCCCATTCCCGACAGACAATACATAAAGCGAACGCGCCGCGGCGTAGGTAAGCCGAGTGGTAATGAGGAGTAACGGCGGGCGCGTGCATGGACCGCCTTATGAGAACGAGCGGGACGGTGCCATCGTAGTCGTATGTCAGAAAGAGAGGTGCGATGTATACGTCTAAACTGAATCGGAGATGGATGCCGCGGAAGCGCGAAGATTTTCGAAAAAAAAAATGCTATCGTTCAACGAGAAGCATTCGCTCCTTCTGGTTATGTGATGACACTCATGGAATAATATTTTCTTCTCATAGCTCTTTTTATACTTGTAGTATGTAAATTAGCTGAAGACTTAACGGCCAGTTGCTGTCGTCCAAAGTTTATTTTCGACACAACAGGTCCGATGTCACCAGCATCCAACAATTCCATGTGATGCTTACCACATCGTCACAACATCTAGCACGCTGCCGTCGAACGCTTGCCAGTATATGATACTCTAATCTGTGATCCTCCTTTCCCATAGCTTATCTAAAATCCAAACTTTGCAGTCGCTACTAAAGTTTAGTAAATAAATAAATTAATAAATCGGTATCGGTTCATTCGACGTCATGTTGACGGGTGCACGTCTCCTGAAGATACCACGTGGTAGTGGCGAAACGCGTTGAGATTGTAATTTAGTTGTAACATTTGCCATTAACAGGTTGAGTCAAAAAGCCGCGTCAGTCACAAGTGACTGACACAATTTTTTGTTCCGAGACGTCAATAAAGTCGAAGTTTTTATTTAATATTTATTTGTTCGACTTATTTTTCATATAGCATGGTATTCTATTATTAATGTACTTGAACATTTTAGGTAACATTTTATTGGATTTTATTAAAACCAGATAGTGGTGCGTTTTGATTTGCTTTGCTCTACCACGATACCAGCGCATGTAGCCTGGACGGAATTTCCTTATAAATATGTGTGAGCACTTAACGTATTAAAAACAGCGGAAATTAACAATTTTTTTTATAATTTTAATTATATAAAAAATATTTTTTATCAGTCATGCTTAATAGTCATATTTATGCTTTGTCTCATCCATATGTAGCAATTTCCCCTACGATAACCTTTCCTAAGATATCTATCTAAAATTCTTCACTATAATTTCACAAACATGTATTTGTCTTTTGCGACCTAGTACACATTAAAAAGAACTTAAGAAAGCCTATATCGACAGACAGCCTGACCTGGAAGCTGAATAACTACAAAAAGATAATAATTTATTATTTTATAAAATAGTGTAGACAGTATTTAATTAAAAAAAACAGCACAGTAAAGATTAATTATATAGTTCAAATATTAATTTAGTAGAATAAGGATGTACTTTATAATAATGTGTCATGGGGCAAAAAAAATAAAGCCTAATTTCATTTCATTTCTTTTGAAACAATAAAAGTAGGTGTGAACGTACGTTAAAATGTAACCGCCAGACGTTATAAAAAAACATTGTGATGATTTATGAGAATAATAAATTAATAAAATAAATATATATTAAGAAACAATAAAAGGCGTGTGTAGTCTATTACTCTATCTGGTTTAAAAAGAGATGCTATTATGTCTTAAGATGTCAAAACAAATTTTGAATACGACGTAGTTCATTTCTTCCAACAATAGAGGTCCTTAGATTATAGATGTCATAAAATAAACTTGACTTATTTATAATAGTTCTTCTTCTAGAAATAAAAAAAAATTGCATCAAAAAAGAGTAATATTAGAATATAGTGTTAGTGACTTGAAGCGTATACAATACACCTAGTCCCGAATAAGTTGCAAAAGGTTTAATAACAAGAATAACAGCTTTACCGGAATCTTGAATTTTATTTATGTACTACAATGTATTTTACGAATTAAAATAATATTGTTTCATATCCAAAGTTATTATCAATTAAAATTTTAAAAACCTATAACTACATTTAAATTTGTAGTGAAAATACTTAACATATTTGTTACTTACGACTTTTAATATATGAATAATGCTTAAAACTTTCCATCAGTCCAATACTAAAATGTTTTTAATTACTTAAGTATTATTTCTGTAGCGTAGCAAGTATAATGTAAATAAAGAGTAAGCTCAATATTAAAGTAGAGCTTTTAAACGTGAACTGAAATATCCAATCCCAAAAACCCTCATTAAGCGCTCACTAATTAAAACGTAATTAAATTCGCGAGAGAAAAAGAGAGCGCGACATTTAACTGATACTAATAAGATCGTCAAACAATTACGTTGCCCTCAGGGGTGCGAGAGGGAGGGCGACATGCCGTCTCTACCGCCGTCCCGCTCGCACCATACTCTCTATTTAACTTTTAATTTATACTCATTCCTTTATATCTTTTATTGCCTTACCCATCGCAGCTCCTAATGCGCCCGAGGTGCTCCTCGCACTAATTAAATTCATGCAACACTAAGCTTTCCGAACACCCTTTGTTGACGCCGCCCTCCCATTTCCAGCCAATCGCGGCTCCAAGCGGCGTCCACAAAGGCAAGAAGGAGGGGCGTAAAGTACAGTCAGTGTAAGATCCTGATAGAGCTGTCACGTCGCTTACTCTACGTCTCTACGTAGTCTCTACATATTTTATTATTTATGTCAATTAGGTTATTACAACGTTTTTTTTTTTACTTTTCGTTGTTTAATGGAATAAGATGCTTGTGAAATTGATTGCCTTTCGGCCTTATGATTCATCACTGTCAGGAACTTAATCTGGGACGTGTTAATTTTGTATGATTGATTGTGGGCGAGTCATTAGAGTGATTGGTCGGCCATAATCTAGTTTTACGCAACGCTTCTATTGTGGCGACTAATAAACCACTACTCGGCTCAGATTACCTGTCAAATTATAGGCGATAGGTGAAATTTGTAATCCCTTTTTTCATTACATATAGCTTTGAAAGTCATTAAAAAATTCTACATCTCAATAATATACAGTAACGTTACATGAAAATTATATATTTAAAATGACTGCATATTGACATAAAACAAGAGTCACCAAACCGTACTTCAGAATAAAAGGCATCTTATTGGTAAATTACATCATTGTTACATTTTTGAATAATACGAATTACATGTTTACAAAATTATTTAGCTTGGTACTTTGCATATATGTACTTAAGAAACATTCTGTTTTATGAAACAAATGTTAGCGGCAAATTTTCTCTCATAACTCCTTGCCCAGTCTGTGTGTACATCGTTCGCAGCGCGCCATGCGGCTAAAAAAGATTATGACAGCCCTCGCAAACGTACGTTCGACTTAAATCCGATGTACATTTATTTGTAAAATGGTTATATACTTTATGCATTTTGTAATAGAGTTCATTTTACCTTACTAAAATAACTTCACTACGTTGTCGTTAATTCCGCGTATGGCGGAGTCTTAATTTATTGCCCGTTATTCAATAAGCATCTGTAACGAAGGCGCGTAAGGTTTACAATCGTTCAAAGTCCATATACGTTGTACGGTTAGAATAAATCTATAATATGGAGGAGGCGGAGAATTAATTTAGCCTAGGGAGGGAGTCAAGGGGGGTCGCTCCGCCCTGTGCGAGCGCGCCATCTCAGTGACTAGGCTGCCGTGCCGGGGGATACACCTACAGAAGCCGGTGTCGCGTGTGTGATGTAAACATAGCCGATGTTATCGAGTTCGTGAGGGACTGAAGGGACTACTGCGGGCCGTCGGTGCGAGGATGCGTCGGGTCAGTGTTCGGCGGTGTCGATAGTCAAGATATCGGGCGCGGGGAGCGGTGGGCGCGGCATGGTGCTGGAGGGCGCTCTGCCGCTGCAGCTGTACGCGGCCGCGGCGCAGCTGGCCCCGAGGCCGGCCTGGCCGCCATTCCTGCCTTTCTTCGGGGTGCCGCCGCCGTTCCTGGCCCGGCCACGGCTGCCGCAGCCGCTGGTCAGGGCGCCGCACGGGCCGCCCAGTGAAGACTCCAATGAAGACGGCGCCAGCACCAAAGGTATGCTGTGTTTGTCGTAAAACAATTTATTTATTCAAACTTTACTTTGCGGAAGCCTACAACTCATTATAAAAATAATTATAAAAAAACCTAAAACTAATTATAAAAAAGTAAAATAAAACTTTAATCTTCGCAATTGTGTATAAAAAAATAAGCGCTACTTTTTCGCAAAATCAAATTAAATTGTTGAGAATGATGTAAAAGTTACTAATCGTAGTTTTGAACTAGACATTATTTCGCTTTCAAAGTCCGGATATATTGTTTTTAAATAACATTTACATAATTTACTGAACAATCTTTATAAGCAAACAAAACTTAATACTTAAGTTTTAATAATACTTTTAATGAACAACTCTAGGTGATTCTTGATTTTTAATTTCATTTCTTAAAATTCTGTAATATCCGAATTCTATGACACCGAATTATCTTTATGATTGTTTCATAACGAATGTAATATAATAAAGTTTTCTATTGTACTATTTTTTCAATTAATGAAATGAAGACAATTCATGTACATATATTGGCCGTCTTGAAATTAATTAATTTTTTTTCTTGATAGAATTAATAATTATAGTATAAAATAATTTATGGAGTTTTATCTACTTTCATTGACAATTTCAATGTATAATATTTTTCTTTTATCTTTAAGTGATTTTATACGATATTAATAACTGCTTAATATTTTCAAAATATTAAATTTAAGTGATAGATTTTTAATATGAATGTGAACGCCCGTGTTGAAATTTACTTGAATTCACTTAAAAAGGTTAATATACTTATAAGGAAAAAAGAAAACCTTAATTTTATCTTAAAATTTTGTTCATTTACCCTTCAATAATATAATTAAAGAGTGTGCGATTTTTAAGAGAAAAATATAAATTAGTATTTAAAATAAAATTTTTAATTGTCTTCGTCATCGAATGTCGTCTTTGTGTTTAATAAAAATGGGATAATTTACGCCTTCTATAGACAATAAAATGTTTGGTTAGGAATTTGCATTGTAATTAGTGAAACTCAAAAATACTTATTTATCATCTAAAATAATGAGTTGTTTATAAAAAAAAAACAGATAATTAAGTTTTTAATTTTCATAACACGGCTTTCCGGCCGATGGTTCGGTATAATTAATAGATAGAATAAAGGTAATTTATTTATCTTTAAAATTTTGATTTTATATACATATTTTGGCATCGCCTTTCTTTCTTCTTCCATACCATAGGGAGCGTCTGATTTATCATTTACCTATCATCACCTCTTGTCTCCTGTTTATGATAGCAACTATTAAATATGTGTGAACAAATTATTGCGTCCGGCCAGCTACCGTCTCCAATAGCATTCTGCCGCTATAACAGCATTGCCGTTTTACGGCAGCCCTACCTGTGAGATTCAAAGTATTCTAAACGACCACGCTTCAGTATATACAGCATCATTGTCACTTAAGATTATGTGTCAATTGAGGTCAAGAAAACCCATTAGCGATAGAAAAAATTCTTTGATTAATATCTGATAATTGAGTTTTTATTTTATTTCGATATCTTTTAGGCAAATTTCTTTTGCACTTCTAGTTTTTACTAAACATTTATGAAAAATGCTTGTAATAGCATTATAAAGAGAAAATTAAATATTGACTAAATATGTGGTAAGTTTTTAGAGGAACACTGTTTTTTTATTAAGGGCCGTTAAATATTAATAAAAAAAACTAGTCTATTTTAAAAGTAATGTTTGTCTAAACCCTCATAGTCTTTCTTTTGTCAAAGATATAATGTCCTCTTTTAATTATTCTAAGTCATGTCATATTTCATTTAGATTCGGATGTTTCATTCATTCACATCACATTACAATTGTCAAAAAAATGATTTATAAAGTTTAATACTTTTTTTTTGTAATGATTATGATTAATATTTATTTAATTAACGGAATATAAATAAATTACACAGTTTCGATGGTTTATTTATTAAAGAAATAAAAATGTTTTTCGAACTCCATGGGTCAACTATTCACAAGACAACAATCATATAATTTTATTAATTGTAAAAAATATCATGGATTTTTAATTATTTTTGAATTAATTATACATTCCGAACGGCTATAATTCGCCATTTCCAACATTTTACTGCTCTCGGATGACATTTATTATAATCTTATGTAAAAATTAAGATTTTTATTTTATTGTCGTACAGTTGAATTTAGTATCATTTCATGTTATAATAATATTTAATCAATTAACTGTATTACAATGCTATAATTTAAATGTGATTTTTATATTAAAATTATAGTGTTTGAATTTTAAAATAAATTCGTTTTACTGTCAAAGTTTCTTTCCTCGTCGGTGATTTCTATTTTTAATCTGTTAATGGTGAAATTCCATTTCAAAATGTCACAGAGTGCAATATTAAAAGCAAGCAATGTCAAACTTACACGCAAAATACAGTTCATAGAAACCTATTATAATTTAACCTGTTACGAAATATGTAGTTTCAATATACATGTCGATGGTATTTTTTTTTATTTTAATCCCTGAACGTATGCGCGAACAGTACAAATTTAAAATTACATGTATATACATCGAACGCACTTTACCAGTTAAGACGTCAAGGTACTTAATTGGATAACATAAACTCTTATCATTTTCTAGTGTTATCACATTTTCATGGTTCTATTGCATTGGATAAATTATATTACAAAGGTAGGCCCATTATTAATAAAAAAAACCTCTCTACGGCGAAGAAATTAGGAGAGAATTTTTTTTTTTTGATGACAGAATGCGTCAAACGTGGTCCCGTAAATGTGTTTTAAAAAGTATATGTCGTAAATTATATTATTTACCGTATTTCTTAACAAAGATATATCAATTAGTACGATATTAGTTATTATTTTATATTATTTTTGGCACGTTTTTATGCAACATATAGCCAAAAAATTATTTAATATCAAACAAAGAAAATACTCCGGTTATTAATAGAAATGACGATATAAATATTTTTCGTTTTCGTTATAATTTAATGAATATTGAATAAGTGACAAAACTGCGTCGGATAAAACAATGCAATGATAATATTTAGACAATGCTAATAGTCATTATACTGACAACCGGTAGCATAACCTTAAACATAACCAAGTAGGTGTGAACAGAAGCACAATTTACTGTTTATGTCACCACAAATAATTTAATTTAATTCTAAAATGGACAGATTATAAAAAATATATGATACCATTTAATTTAATGAATGGTTGACGAGTCGTAACAAATTAAAGAGAAAATAGTATGAATGAACAGTAACGAGTTTTTAATATTCGTAACTATTCATTTTCAACAGTACTTATAGCAATAAAGGTTACTGTTGAAATTATTGTCGTCTTAGAACATATGTATTGTAATATCTACGTTCTTGCTGATTTTTTTTATAGATATCATTATTAAACACAAAATATTATTGTACATGCCAAAGGACACCATAGCTAATTAAAGGTTACAAGCTAAATAAAAAAAAGAGACTATTCTTCTGACACATTGTTCAGAATGACATTTAAAATTCTATTTGCACGGGTAGCCCTTCGATATAAGTCAAACAGGTTATCGTAATTGAGATCCGCCATGTCGCTACTGACTTCAACGAGACAACAGACAACATGTTAATGCTTCTTTCTTAATTGTCCAGGGCATTTTTATTTCTTTTTTTAGTTTAATTTTGATGCCGTGGGTGTGTTGCCAGATATTGCATCATCAATTTCTTATACTCATTATACATTAAGTTTTTTCATTATATCGAGTGCATAAAAACAAATAGGGAAGATTTCTATATAATAAAAATGTGGCATGCGTAGTGGCGAAATGCGTTAAACTTGTATGATGATCGTAATATTTACGACTAAATAAAATGGAAATTGGCAAATTAATTTTTAGTTTTATTAAGTCATGGAGTTTGGCAAAGTAACGCTTGAATCAATAAATTATGTGGTAGAAATACAAAAACATACTTCTAATATCATTCCTATAGAATTTAATGTTTTATACATATAGATATTATATAATTTCATAGATCATATAAATATATTAAGTTCTTTTATGATTATATTATACCCAACCGTAAGATATATTCAATAATATCAATTCATAAAGATAAATAACATTTAAATTTATATGTCTATGCACATTACATTCTAAATTGTAACTACCAATCTTATTATATTTAAAAACCGCTTCTAAAACGTGACATTATTTTTATTTAAGCAATTTATTTTAATTCTTCTTTTTTGTTTTCACAAATGGTATATATATACATATATATACAATTAGAAAAGATGTATCTGTATAAATTATATTTACTTATTACTATGAGCTAATCATGCAGTGTCTTCAGAAAATTGTAAATGTCAGTGTATGTTACGCGCTTAGATCCATTACACATAATTGCGTTATATTGCGTCAAAACTGACAGGCAATTGACAAATGAAAAAAAATTTAAGCCATTTTGACAATCGCCCCGTTTCCTGACCGTGCGTAACGAAGCGACTCAAAACGTATGTGTCGTTAATGTTTAAATCAAACACAATAATGAATGAATGACATCACTAACACAGCGTCTGTCCGTGACAGGACACTCTTGTTAAACGTAAGTCTTCTCCGTTAACGACGGCTGTTTGACCTGAAGGCTTAATCAAGTGACAAACATTCATAATTCATTCCGTAATACAGTATAATCCGATAAAGCCGAGTGCGGTGTTGGTTTTTTATCAAAATCTCTGAATACAGATTAAAAATAATATCGTTGACAACAACGAATACGTGGTATCTGTCCGCGCACACACGCGTCTATCGATAAATTACGTTCTTAACATTATTAAGACATTATTCCTAAATTCCCGATCGGATCTCGTTTGAATAAATTTTGAATTAATAAAAAATAAAAATAAACTGCGGTCAAGGTGCGAAGTCTAACGAGTGTAATACAAATGTAAGTTATTAGGCGGTCCGTGTGGACGCCCGCTGTGCGCTCCCCGCGCCGTGTCGATAGTCAGATTTTTATCGAGTCTTTTGTCGGCAACAACTCTGTATTGCCAGCCGAATTATGATGTTAAGCGGACGATGCACGACCCATCCGCTACGTATCAAAACTATTTGTTGTACGCCGCATAATACAAATATCAATCGATATAAACAGCTAAGCTCAACGGTACTTTCATTTTGGCACTTTGTTAAATTTATGAAATTATAACATTATTTATTTTCTAAAATGTTTTTATGGTTTAATAGTAAAAATTTTCATTTAGAATTTTCGATAACGTTTACAATTGGACATTGTCTTTTAATCGGCTTATAAACAAAATAATATCTCCATCGTTCCGGATATTATATGGAAATTAAGCATGATGATTTTTTAAATTTCCTTTTTTTTTACTAATTTTAACATAACTCTATTAAGAAGAACGAGGATGAAATCCAAGAAACTCATGGGAATTATTTAATTATTACTAAATATAAAATGTCATGAACATTGTTAGTATTTTTATGTATACGATGACAACATATTAAGTTTTGATTATCTATTTTTTTTTTAAAGTTATATATATTGATTATGACGTAGAATGTTATTGAACGATCATATCCGTGTATGATGGCACTAAATTCAAATCAAATTAAACCTATACAGGCACTTTTGTGTCGGTTAAAAAATCTAGTCTTTCCTCAAAACAATTACATACGCAACTCATGGGTACAATTTTAATTATTATTAAAAATACATTATATTCACACATTGAAATGGAACAAAGGGCTATAACAATTAATTTATTGTTATTTATTACCTTGCGATCTACTAGATGCTCAAGTAATGTGCAATATGCACGTTCACATTTATCTTAATTTTATTCGTTATCTGCGACTTCTAATAACTTACCAACATTATGAGAAGCGCTGACGCTAGCTGTATCGCGGGCCCTTACATGTCGTTATACATTACTCGTTGCTAATTAAATCGTTCATTGATTAATTCATATGCTTACATACGTTATCGCGACCCTAATAAACAATATTGTCTTGTAATTAGTTTGTTTGTGTGTAAACGCATTTATTATATGTTCGCATATACATAAATCACTAATAAGTGATAATTTTTAGGTCATTGACTTTTCGTCCAGGAGGCATAAAGAAATGCACTAATCATAAATAAAAAGTTTATAACTTATCAACTCGTAGACATTTGTTCTTATAGGCGGCATTTGCTTTGAATTTGTAATGATTTTTTTCCGGCAATGGGCTAACACTCAATCTCTATTTCACGCGATATTAAGTCACAATGACGTTGTAAATGGTAAGACGCGCTCGCCCAGAATGTTCTAGCTTTCATATGTTTAATTGCCAGAACATAGAAATACTGTTATGTTATGGCGGCTGATTGACACCGAGGTTGATAGCTAGCAAAGAAGGTCCGAAAATACGCTTCCACCAACCAGAATTCACTGCCCATGTAGCTGGGGATCGATCACGGGAATTCCTTGTAACAAAGCAAAATGTATACCTCTACGCAACAGAGGCAGTCAAAAAATTAATAACTGATTAAGTAAAAATCAATAAAATAAAAATAAAAATGTTCTAATCCTTGGTTAATTTATGTTTTAGATAACACGTTAATACGATAAATCATGACAAATAAATTACAGACAGGTTTATCATGATTCTAGTAGCTCTTAAAACCTCCTCCGAAATTGGAAATTTTACACCTTCTAGTAAGTGTAGCAATAATATTAACATTGAATATTAGATTCAACAATTTTAAATTGCACGTTTTGATATTTATTTATTTATCAGTTTTATTAACGTAAGAAGTGACACGAATTGAACTAATTGAAGACAACAAAAATTTTAGTCACCGAAATAAGTTCATAATTCCGTAAGATAAATTGTAAATAATTATACAGAAAAAACCATACATTATTTGTAATAAATTGTCTTTATTCATATGTAATGTAAATTACATAAATAAACGTTAAACCAAAAAAATAATAATTACAGTTACAGTTTCTGGAGAAAATATGGCATTTTATATGTGAATTATATGCAGACTTTTTATATGTATTAATAATAATTTTTGTAGTTCTTTTATTGCATTTAAAAATAATAATAGATATTATTAGAGACAGCGTGACTCACGGTAATTTTGTGATGGTTTTATATAAGTTATGACTTTATAATTACGAAGTGCTTATACTAACAGTGCTTAACGCAAGCCAATAAAACTTCAGTATTAATAAAATGCATTAATCAATCGTGACAGTTGAAACAATGTATTAATTATAGTTCATAATCTTTAGCCAACAATCCACGTGCACAGTCATTTTATAAAGGCACTAATTTCTCAGTACATATATATATATATAAAAATTTCTCTAGTTTATAAAGCATCATATCTATAAATCACTGACATCTTGTCTCTTGCTAATCCTTTTGTACACAGAAAAGTGTACCCTTTTCTTTAACAGGGTGTAGGCAATATTGAATTTGAATTATTAAAACATATATATGTTTTTGTATATGGAATCTGTATAATTAATAAGTACATAGGCTAGTTACTACAATTATTTGTTATTTCGCATAATTATTATAAGTTATACCAATTAAATATAAGTTACTTAATATTATTATAGAATTTTTAAATTTTTTATTTTAGTTGCTTACAAAAAAAAAGTTTTTCATGATACATTTTTAAAGAAACTAATTAAAGCCATCTATTGACAAAACGTTTAACCATAAACTTATCTATATAATTTTTGCAAATATCAACAATGGAGCAATGGAATTAAATTGTGTGTGAGGGGGAGGAGGGGCCAGGTCCGCCTTAATGACTGTAGGGAAAACTTATTCGCTTGTGATGTTATGTATTTAAACGTAATAACAAAACACATAAATATTTTACTGAAAACAGTAGGTGAATCTTAACAAAACCCAGATAGATTATATTATCTAATAAGAAAATACTTTTTTAGGGTATTTAATAAGTGAACGAACTGGCAATCAGTCAGCGCAGAACTAATCGATTTCTTACCCCGTCGAACGAGCGATGAACCGGTTATTTATCTGTGGCATGACGAGCACAACGATTGTCTATATTTTCTTATTTTCAAACTTTTCATTATCTGTAATGTACAATGACGTTACGCTGTCAACTTCGGTTATTGTATTGGTGTAGTTATTGAAGGCTTGTAATGAAATTGAAAAATGTAGTAAATAACAGATTGGTTGGATAACCTTTTCACCTCTGTTACTAACCGTTCAATATCGGTAACAATTGTAGGAAATATTATTACACTTATTTAAAATACATCATCATATTAAGTGCTCATCACATCCCTCCATATGTTTTTTCGTTATAATTGTTTTAGACTCAATTTCTGCTTGGGATACATTTGAGTAATGTACAGACTGCGGATGTGTCTTCACAGTTTTTATTATTTGTATGTTCGTAAACACTTGAACAATGAAACTCGTTAGAGTTACCATATAATTATTTTCATTTATTTTTTAAATAATTAAACACTAACACGAGCAAATTAATGAATATCCTACAAGTAATTAAACTGTGATAAAGTTTAGATGTGAACATTTATTAGTGGAATGTAAAGGAAAAACAAAAATTACTGTAAACAGTGGTTTGGTAAATAAGAGTTATATCAAGAAAACAAAAAGGTCTCGTAATAAAGTTAAATGACCTAATAAACGAGAATCACAACAAGCAAAAAGAGCATCAACAGGGGGCGCGACTATCGACAAGGGGGAATAGAACAACCGCAATACACTAAGGAACCCTCCGTTTCAAAATCGAATTGAGTTGTTTTAAGTTCTTCGAACGAGTCTTGATCCAAAACGGTTTGTTTATTGCATGCTTTTACTCTACGTGTTCGAATTTTCTCTTTTCTGTAAATATTTTTATCGTAAATCAAATGTAATTTTAGATTTAATTTACTAATAATTACAGTTTTAAAACAAACCCGTATACTGTAATTTATCTATCTATACATAGAATGTATACTTTAAATTACGATTGATATTTGATTATTTTTGAGATTTTTTATTAAACCGCGTTGGTAGAAAAGATTCGACAGTGATGGTAAAAAAATATAAAATAAATGTTATAAACTAGCTTCCTTATAATTAAAGATGATCTAACGATTTTAATTACGTATTATTTAATTATTTTTTAATGTTTCGTTTATTCAATTACAATATTATCAAAATACAGATTATAAAAGCAAACGTCAAGAAAATGGACTACATATAAAACAACCAGTATCTTGACATTTACATTTCGTTGCAAAATAAAGTACCACCTGACACCTTATTTTGATGTATGGATATATAGATAGAGCAGTAGCGGAAAAATTGTTAAAACAATTTGAACTTTCTTTCATAGTAATAATGTAAATATTTCTTTGGTGATAATCATGTCATCGCATGCCGCTACTAACAATAGCGGGCTCATTGCGCCGCGCAAGTGAGTCGTGCCGAGCTAAGTACTAATAAGGCCTATTAGTCAAGTCGTCGGGGCAAGGTGCACGGGACGATCGCGTCGCGTCGCACCGTCCAATTTCAGGGGTCATTTCCTCCACACCCTTTAGCGAGGGACTCAGTCTAAATAACACTGAAGGATGATAACTAATTTAGTTAGACGCAGCTGTTATTTAGCCTGTGTTGTGGCGGCGAGGTAAGTTTTTTACATTCTTTTTGTCACGTTGAAATAACGGCACGGCTTTTAGCCGTAACGTGATAATTTTAACGTAAACATTTTTACCATTTAATTATATACATGTTAGCAATTTATAGTTTTATACAACTATAAATTAGCAATTTATAGTTTTATACAACTATAAATTGCTTTATGAAACAATTGCTACTCAGACTGAATTACCAATAGGTAAATGTCTTCTAAGTAATATTCTTTCGACTGCGTCCGTGGCACTGATTTAATGCTTACCTGTTAAAGGGGATGTTCCGGATTCGGATCCGGGACCACATAAGCAGTGGAGTCTGGATGGTAGTAAGGTTCTTTCATAATGGCATACATTAAAGTGCCAATAGTATTCTTACCGAAACCGTTCAACAATTTACGACCGCATTGTCCTTTAACATCAGATGGAATCCAGGTCAAATATTAACCCATTGCCGGTTAATAAAAATAACATAGTTTTTTTTCATTATCTACTTTTGTATCATATAAAAACGAAGGTCAAGACCTCTTCAGCACTTTTTAGTTAACTTTAAAAAAAACTGTGCAGCGTTACTAACCTTCATAAAGCTATTCCCTAGATGGCGCTGCGGGCGCGCGCGCAACGCTTGTCAAATCGCGCGCCGCGTGGCCCAAAACACGCATTTGTCAAATTCGACGCGCTTTTTTCACTGTTTACTTATCGTCGTGTACTGTTTTGGCCCCGCTCACCCTTTCCACGAATTGGTCACGGGAGACGTGCGCGATTTCGCACCAATATGTCCAATAGTTTAGCGGTTTATTGGTTTAGTAGCGGGTGGATTGGGCCCGCGGGTACTCTTACGCCGTCTTCAAATATTCCAATATCGCCAGACTGCTTATCTAAGATTAATAGTTAAATAAGACATGTTGAACCGTATGGCAACTTTAAGATGTTGTACAGGTGAAACTCTAGTTTTGATATAAAATCGATTACTACTCGTTATTAACGTTCTATTAATTATTTGCATTTATTCAGTAATTATAAAATTAATCGATACTTAATAAAATGTAAAATAATCTCACAGCTTTCAAAATCATTAATTCGTTTTTACTCTTAAAATATTATAATAAATTAAAAAAGAATGAGAAACTAAAATCAAATACATCTCTCCCGTTTTCATTTTATGATAATTAAATTGTTTCTAATTAAGGTCTCTTTTTGTTTAAGCGTTTTTGTTTAGCTTTTTTTATTAACCTAGTAAAATAGAAATTGCAAGATCTTAACGCATTTTCATTCCAAAGATACAATTTAAAGTCATCAGCTCCACCAATAGCTTAATAATACAATAAAAGTAATTACATACTTTCTTAAAACAATCCTTACAAAATTGTTATATTTCATTTCTCTGAGAGAGACAACCTGTATTTTTGCAATAGATTTCAATGCATATCTAATATGTGTTTCATGAACGTGTCACAATCGTAAAAACTGTTTAGTTTTAATTAAAAAAAATAATAGTGTCGTGTCAATTGTAACAAATCGATTAAAACTTTTGTTTCCGAACGTGGGACATTAGTAAAAAAACGTCACCCATGTTTTTTAACAGACAGAAAAAAAAAACAAATAACTAATTCTACGGTCCCGTTTGCCGCATGAATAAATTACGAATATTTATTAACCGATTTCGATACGGCTGTTTGATTTTTATAATTTGGATCGAGGTTTGGTATTAACAGTTTTATTTCCACAACATACGCATATATTTTGTTTTTTAATCAATTATTTTGTTTAACCGATATTTTCTACATTCTAACCAAATAAGCATTCATATTGTAGGAAAAATTAATTTACAAAAAATTTCGTTATGAACATTACTTAAATTTCTAGATACAATTAGTCTGTAACAATTCCTTTAAATTTTCTTGAACTAAGATAAATAAGAAATAAAAAAATGGTGGTCAAGAAATACGGAGAAAAATATATGAAAAACACAATTAAAAAAAGAAAGGAAATTCGAAATCCGAAATTCTTCTATATGGACCTACAGTTCACCTAACAGTGACAGTTCTCCTACAAAATAAAAACACAAATTACTTTTGCCAATGATAAATCTGCTTATGTTTACACACATTACGGAATATAAACCATGCTCTCGCTTTAATCCGAGAAAAACCTCGAGACAACGGCCGGGAGCGGGGGATCCCGCACCATAACTAACCCTATTAAAAAGTGGCTCCAACCCTCGCCGGTATTAATGTAGCATAAAATTAACCCGCGCGTCACGCCCGCTGCTCGCAATGTTTAACTGCGACACGGCCAGGGGGCTAAGGTGCTACTTTGGTCACTCAAAACCTCACTACAATGAATTATTTGTTTGTTAAATTACTAGCTCAATATGTATGTTTTTATTTATCCCATTCGAGACGATTACCACGCTGTGCGTGTAATGTTAAGGTATAAAAGCAATAATAATGAAGAAGAATAATTATCGATAATTTTACCTGACTTGTAAAGTAAATAATAACATTATTTTTAATAAAAAATTATTCGAATAGGCAATTATAACCTGATTAGCCTTGATATTCAGTGACAACAGGGCTGTAAATCATAAAGTGTGCTAGCTAGGATGGTAACTAGCTATGCGATTCCAAACAAATTCCTCTATTTATATTACTCCCGAAGGAAACCAAAGACCTACGTCTAACAAAGCAAGCGGTTAGTGATTACCCCACGAAGACTGTAAAACAATCTTAAAATGTAACCTTTATAAAACTAAAGTATGAATTAAAATCATCATACCATCAATAAACATCATGGATGATGATAATAAGTTAATTTAATTATTTGACGCGTTAATCTCAACGGTGCATGATAAGAACACAATAAATCTCTCAAAAGTCGCGTCCCAACTTAGATAATTCGGCCCTTTCGATGGCCGTGGTACGCCGGCACGAATTATTGCTGAAGGGACCATCGTTGAGGGAATACTATCAGAACTTATGTTTGTTTTGTATTCATGTTAAACATATAATTGACGAGTACATAGCGAAGTTGTTTTATTTGTACGGGGCGATAAAATGCGATTGTTAAATGTTCCCGATACTAAAATAATTTAAGTACTGATATTAAAAGATGCCGTAAATTTTAAATGAAGCTGTTAGTGATACTCCTGCAGAGTCGCACAGATTTTGCAATAGTCCATGGATGATACTAATAGCTTACCGGCAAATGAACTGCTCATTTGCTTCGTTCACTATAAAAATGTTAAGAACCAATCAAATTTACATATATTAATGAATGCAGAATGTGAACTTACTTTCTTAAGATTTTCGTAGTTCCACCGCTTATTTCCGTTGACGAACAGTGTTCACATTTATGTGTTCCGTTTTAAAAAATGTTTTAGTTTTCGACAGAAATTAATACAATTAAAATTAAATTAAATCATACTTAATCATTTTTATATAGCACAAAGCATATTATATATCTCTATTCCTGCATACCGCAAGAAATTTACAAAAGAAATCCTTAGCAGAGTATTATAAACAAAATAAATTAAAAACTATCAGTATAAAAAAATGCTATACCAAAATTTACAAATTGGGTATCCTTGCGAATTACAAAACCTCATTTACCCATATAACTAGATCCAACGCAAGAGCAGTAATTAATACATACTATACTATGAAATATGCTTTGATAATTAACTAGTCGCCCTAATTCAAATCTAATACGAATGTTATGGTGTAATAGATAAACTGTCGCGGAGTTTATAACAGCGTTGGAGGAGTCCCAAGGGAGGTATAAATCTTCGCCCTGGGCGGGGCGGGGTGACCGTGATAATGCTATCCGCAGTTGTAGCTGCTGCTTTAAAGCACCATCTACTGGGATTGATATATTTATATCCTTGAAACATTCAACAGGTTATTTTTACCAACAATATGTAGCAGTATTTGTGCAACTAATAAAGAGACACGTTTTTGTGACTACACACTTCAAGTAACGCTGTTCTACGTGAAGTTTCCATTAAAACAGATTTCTGACAACTTTCAAATCATCCATTTCCGACTGTTAGTCTATTTTAAAATTTCATATTGCGGTTTTTTATGGCGATTTAAGTTTGAAATCAATTTTTAAAATCGACGCAAAAGAAGTGACGCGATGATTCTTGCATCTTTCCAAACAACAATAATGTTAAGGCCTTTAGTAATATTATGATACATATTGCACACAATGTAAACTTAATAAATTATTTTAAATTTGTTTCAGTACAATTTATAAACGTCATAACTTTGAAATCTGTACTAGAAAGTGTACATTGAAATTTGATATTTAGTTGATAACGATATCTCGTTTGTCGATAACTTTCTTGTCAAATTTGGAGGTCACAAATCACAATGTAACGAATCGCATCATGAACAGCAGGGTGTGCAGATACCACTAGACATCCTGCTCTGAGTTATAGTTCCCCGGGGAAAGCGGCTGCTGCGTGCGGCAGGCACAAGGAACCCTGTTTTGATTGCAGAATCCAACTGTTTTGTCCAAACACTCGTGGTGTACAAATATAATGGAATACATGTTTCATAATGTTATCTCTAAATCATATTACTAAAGATAGATATTTTCGTATAATTATGTGTAAAATGATAGCTTATTATAATGATATGAGTGAGACATAATCAACCAAACACAATTTTTTTGTTTTACCCACAATGAGTTGAGTGTTTGCCGTAGTGTCTGGCCCAATTTCAAATACCAGTGACATTAGAGCTAGTAATTTTGAATACTTTCATTTGTTAACAACAATCGGAGGATAGCAATGCTGTTTTTGCGGCAATAATGATATAGTCACAGAAGTTAGTAGCTCGTCATTAGGGTGGGTTTATAAAGTCTACAAATTCTATATGTTTTTGCTCCCACTTTAATTATCAATAAGTAGAATTATGATGTGAATATATTAGTAGTAACTACGTTAAATATAAAAAAAATATATTTCTATGTTGTACTACATGTCTATGACACTTACTGGTACTTGAGTCCCATTAATCTAAGGTATCTATATTTTTTCTCATAAATGTTGGTTACACTATTATGAAATTGTATAGTAGTAAGGTGTCTTAAAAGTTATACCACTCGTAATTATCATTAACAAACATAGTTATCTTCTTTTAATACCTGACAAAATCTCTAATACCTTCCAACCACATGTAGCTCCAGATTAGCATCGGAACCATGACTTACAAAGCGAACCGTTAACCGCTGAGCCACAGAAACTGACAATATTTAGACGTGACTAGGAAAAAATCCGTAAGTTCCTAGTACATGTCATGTCTTATATATTACATTATAACTTAATAATGATACCTACTTAACATTAAGCGATGAAAGGCGGTCTCTAGAACTAATCACAGCCACCGTAATCGTTCACAATTTGCAATACGCGGCAAATGACCTGTCAATCTTGACGCTACAAGAGATTTCCCGCGTTATTTCATACGTCGCATTTGTTACGTATCGGTACAGATTATAACTAAATTATGTGTTGACGTTAACAGATGATCAACAGTAATTACATTCAAACAAGCGTTGTATACGCTGTACCTGGACTCATTTATTTACTTTGAATGAAAGGCAAAATGAAATTGTTATATTCAAATAAAATTCTAACAAATTTTTACCATTATAATAATAGTCAATCTTGAGTTATACATAGCATTTTTAAACAATCTGGTGTTTGTTATTTTACTCTATAATTTAATAGTATAAAGGTTTTTTATATCTGTTATGGGTTGATACTTGGTTTTGTTTTCATCTTATGTTAAGTGAGGCTGTAGGTGATGAATCGTGTTCTCCCAGAATACATCTGGCTCTCACATGAATGACTGCCGGAACACAGCAATGCAGTTATGGCAGCAGATTGACATTGAAGGGGTAGCTAATCAGGTGGGTTCGAAAAAACCTACTGCTCACCGTCCAGACTCCACCATTCCTGTGGTGCGGGAACCGAACCCGGGAACTCCGCTTTACTTCTGCGCCACGGAAGAAATCGATTATATCACGTAACTATGTATTGGGAGAAATTTTAACTAATACTTTATAAAATTAAGTTGATAGAATAATCAGATTATATAAATTTTTGTTTATTACCAAACACAAAACTTTATTTTTTTCATATTTATAACATAATTCTAGTTAATTGTTTCTTTTTAACGTTAACCGTCAACAATAAGTCTATGTAAAACGTTATAGTTGAAACTAAAATTATTATTCTACTAAATATAGTACAAGCTTTATGTTAGAGGTTTTTAGTATTTAATATTTAAGTAGATTTTTCTTTGACGTAAACGGATTCTTTTTAGTCAAGTTTTACCGTCTCTGCATCTTAAACGCATTCTTTTACCGTAAATAATATCTGCCGTCAATAATTGCAAGCTTATGTAAAATATCATTTATTGCTTTACCTAAAAAAAAAAATCAATGTAGCCAACTGTCAAAAACATTATACATATTAAATTTTTACAGATTTAAGGTTCGATATTGCAAAAATATTTTATCAAAAATCTAAATTATTAAATCTTATGGTGTCTAAAAATGTGCATTTAAATGTAAAAATGTAATTTAAAATATTTAAAAACTTTACGTTTCCATTTCCGTTTCACTAATTTGCAAAATGTATCAAATTGAAATAAAAACGTCCTGAGCAGATATTAAATCTGAAAACGTAATTCGAAAACGATTTCACAATCAATGAAAATTTTTATTCACCCTTTAATCCGGGATTCGTGCTGGTGCGGCATTGCAGCGCGACACGTTAAATAAATTCAATTAGGTCGGGCATATACGTCCGCGCTTCTTGGAAGCCCGCTTGGCGCAACGCATTCTTAATGAACCCACTTTTCTTTCCGATGTCTTCATCGACCGCACAGGAGCGGACTTGAAGATTTTTTTTATTTATTATTTTTACGTAACTTATATTACATATATATATACTTTACTTACACAACATATATTACATCAATTATATAAAACTTTCTGTTTTACATATTCTATGTATCATTTAAAGATATTTTTCGTTTATATAATCCAAATAATATAGTCAAGGTTAAGGCCCTGTTTAAAATTATTTAAAAAACTTATATTAATTTCACTTATTTTCGTATTTCCGTTAAAGAAAATAACGGAGCGGAAATTGACAGTTGTGTAAATTACTTTTTTTTAATACCTTCATCTCTTAATCTCTAAGACATTTCTTTTTGAAGTATATTACTATTAAAATTCGCCCCTGGCCGGCTCGACGGGCCTTGACGGCGAGTCACCCATTTTGAGTTAAAATTATTACTTTATTATTGGTGGTTACTTCGGAAATTAATTCTACTCGGATCGAGGCTAAATTACATGCGAACATTGAGTGCCTTAAGAAAGTTTTAGGAATGCTGCGCTCCGTCGAGGTAATCATTTTTAATTCCACACCGTGTTGTTTACATAAGTGTTTTCAATGAACCGAAAAAAAAAATGAAAGTTAATAATATCAAATTTGCTACAGAATGAAGTGCATGTTTAAAAAAATAACCCTTCGGATAAGCTGATAGTTGTTATTACCCAGATTGGACAATTCCGAACGGTACCCGTTTCAGTTGTAGTTATAATATTATTTTTGTATTTATATTCGTTTTGTTTTTAAGAAAGTATTGTAAATGTTTTCATTATTAAGTCAACGATTATTGTCTTTAATTCGTCATGCACGAGTGTGAAATGAATGAGGTAATAAAATATATGTCCTAATGATTTATTTTTACATCTTACGCGTATATATCATTTTTACATTTTTTATACAAATATAAAACAAATTTACTAATGTCTATGATTTTCAGTAATTGGAATAGGCTGAATATATTTACTTAAACTTTGAGGAACACAGTCAAAAAGTGGTGACTTCCTTAATTATTTTTTACGGAACATCTCCGGCAAATAACCTAAATATTTTCGTTATTTGCCGGAAAACGTAAGTTTTGTGAAAAAATAGATTTTATCTTTTTTTTTGTCTAATACAATCGGTAGGTATAAATAAAAAAATAGCATGTTGAAGAGATAGAGTAACACATAATCTTCTAGAAAATTAGTCTATTTCACCAAAATTAACGAAATATATCGAAACGAAGTTTACTTTCGGAGTAACAGAGAAACAGCTCTGGTCGAAGATAACGAAATAGGGATTATTTAATATTACTTCGAAACGGGTCACGAAATGCTATACAAATTTCCACTTCTTACATCTGTAAATGTAGAAAGACCATTATATCATCTAATAAGCGTACTAAATTAAAACCGGAAAATATTGAAAAATACATCTGATTGCAACTGACCAAGTGGATATTTAGGTACATAGTTTTAACTTGCATACATATTTATTTTATGTTACTACTTAAATTTTGAAAAATATTGCAAGTTTTTATATAGATCAAGATTTTGGATAGATTTAGATGCATTTTGATTTGTCTTTGTTCTCTTATTCGTATCTACAAAATTATTTAAAACAAAACAAAAGGTGGAATCTAATTGTTATACGATAGCACCAACAGTTTATATATATTTAAGTACTGTTCCGGAAGATGTCCAGTAAAAAAATTAATTTCAAGTAAGTCTCCAATTTTTGACTTTGTTCCTCAAAATTTAAGTAAATGTATTCAGACTATTCCGATCACTGATGATTTTACCTTGATTTTAAATTAGTTCTAGAATATTTAGTAAACTTCGTTTTTCTATCTACTACTACACTACTACTTTTCTATCTACTATTATATTATATATTTCTCAATCACTCATTACATACATTCTTTGAGAGAAATTTCTTGTATAAGAATGATGTAAGAAATGCGGCAAAACATTCTTTTACACGTGAAATACTATGCGCAATGATATCGCAGATAATTAAACTAAATTGTGATTAAAAAGCGATGATAAAATCTTGCACAAATTAACGAGTTGAACGGCGGAGAGGTCGCCATTAAAAAGCATACAGTTAATGCCCAGAACCAATTCGTGGAGACTATAAAACACGATTTTCACGACATAGTGGCGAACTGGCCAACCGCAATTATCGGTCACTAGTGTGAACATTGTCGACGCATGATTATCGGTCGGCGCAAAGCTGTGTACACATTCGCTAGTAATTTCTTAACAACGATGCATCATTATCGTAAAAAAAAATCAGTGAAACTCACAGGTATTACGATGCCCGATTGGGGATGAATTGATTCCGCGAACACTATCATGATTGAGCGATTCAACGCCGTTTGCGATGCGTCCGGCCATCTTAGTTTATTTTTCTCTTTTTTTAAGTTTACATATACGACAGTTAATGTGTTATTACTGTACAGTCTTTTGTTTTTACTACATGTTTAATGCTTTAAATAATTTTATAAATAATAGACGTTCAATAATTAAATTTTCGATCTATTTACCACATTTTGAATTATATTTAAAATCATAATTAAAATAATATTTATTGGGTAATATTTAAAAACTAAATTAATCATTACTATTAAGTAAATTTTAATATATTACATAGCTTCTACACGATACCTGTATTTATAATTATGAAGATTATATTTCTCAATACAATTTAAATTGATTGCGCTTCACATTATAAGTGCTGAGCAAATTGTCATGAGACTATAATGATTTGAAAATCGTTTCCTTTTTTATCTATGAAATCATCATAAAATATTTCTTTCACTTTTATGAACCTTTTTTCCCGGCACTAAAAACAAAAGACCTTCCTATTAATTAATTTTATCGGCATAGATATTAACGGATTAAGTAAAGAAAACTACAACGAAGAGGGCGGGTGACGGTTAGACTATATCAAGGATAAAGGACAAGCCAACTATAACAAAAAGTAATCAAAACGCGTGCAAATAAAGATTGGTATCGGGCTGAATAAAAGCAATATATCAGCAACAATTTGTCAGGAAGTTGCAGTATATCAATTCCCTTTTACTGCCCTGTAATAGATTTATGACGGGCACCGAATGAGATCGCATTTATTGAATAGAAACATTTAATTCGGTTGCGATACTGGGCGCCGATAACATCAATTGCCGCTCTATGAATAAAATAAAAATATTACTCTGTGTTGCCATATAAACTCGTATTCTTGATGCGGGTAAAATATTTATGATGTTTTTTTTATATTAACCCTATACTCAACATTGCGTCACATTCAGAAATGTTGAATAATAATAGTTCTTAAGTTTTCAAGAGTGTTCTACTAAAACATATTTTTCTTTAATTCAAAATGTATTTATTCGCTATATGTATTTACTTTTAACACTATGTTTACGGACAGTTATTCATGGTTTCCTTTTCGAGGCCGTAGTAATTGAATACATCAATCCTTATATTTCCGTTTTTAGAAACAGAAATATAAAGCAAAGTTACCGTAAAAGAGTAAAAGAAAAACAGAAAAATTCGGACACACGATAGTATAGTGCAATTTTTAATAAACGTCGAGTCTAAATAACGCGTCCCGCAAACCAACAGTTAATTCACCGCGTAATTTGTTTGGGTGTGATCAAGGTTTTAAGATATTTTTATAATAATACTATGTTAATTAATAAATTATGAGTAATTAATTTTTTATCACGTAAAGCAATTCGAGAAGTAGTGCTATGAACGGTAAACATTACCATTGCTAAATAGCGCTATCCGATCTGTAGCATAGATAGAGCAAACTCATCTGGTCTTTTAAGTCGTTAAAAGCCATTAAGATCATAGGAACAAGGGCTAAAAGACTAACTAAAGGAAATTTGCGCAGCACTGCAGCAATACAAAACAAATTTTCCATTCTATTCTTTTCATATATTCCTTATCAGTGTCCGAACATGAATCCTCATCGTCCATAAGATAGCTTTATTAAATTTTCAATATAATCTTGTTAATTCTCTTTGAAAACGTAACTATGTATATTCAGCTTTCCGAGTTGTAGAA
Source organism: Pharmacophagus antenor (assembly GCA_018245475.1). NCBI lineage: Eukaryota > Metazoa > Arthropoda > Insecta > Lepidoptera > Papilionidae > Pharmacophagus > Pharmacophagus antenor. Next base: position 19,555 of record DWQX01000317.1, on the reverse strand, counting down.
CTTTCCGTAAAGTTAAGGAAACAGACGCCGAAACTTATAAATCTGTTGAAATTATGGAACGGAATACTGTTATAAGTTTTCTAAAGCATTAATACTTAACGGTATGAATATCTGCTTTAATTTTCGCCCACTATAGTTTATGTCTTGAATTTTAAACGTAGGAATATCAGTATTCTTAATAAAAAATATGTACAATTTACGAATATGTAATTAGGTTACAACCTTTTCTTTAATTATACTGTAGTTATTATATTTTTAGAGACCAAAATGTTTAACTCAAATTGTGAAACGCATGTCTATTGTTTATTAATTGGGGTTAAATAGGTACACTTATTGATTCATACTATCAGCTAGTATGAACCAATAAACGTACCCATGGATAGAATGAAAGTAAATTAAAATGGGAATGAGTTAATGGAATTTCAAAAATTTATTCCTCATCCAATTTATTTTAAATGGTCCGTCCCATCTCGATAACTTGTATAGATTTGACGTGATTAATTAAATAAAAAAAATATGTTTCCCTTTTATATGTATAGATTTTCTACACAAGTTATTTCTACTTCCAATCTTATTACGCCTTAAATTATGACCAAAGTGATAAAAATTAGGAAAATAATTATTGTTTCTTTCTATGGTGTTAAACTGAAACAACAAAACGATGAGAAATATTAACTGCATTGAATTTATTAGCCGCGTTATACAACCCACAAATAGATACTTAGCAAGTCCCCCCCCTGCCTCTCCCCACCTTGTCTCCCGTCCCCTGTGACATTAAAACATTGAGCAGGCTGGCTAAATTAAAGCGCGCCAAAACTGTTGTCTGTGGGCCCAAGGCGATCGTTTGTTTTAATACAATAACCGTACTCATCCCTCTCGCTCCGTTCATTAGAGATATCTATCTGTCTCGCTTTAGCATGCGTGAATTAATCTTTTCTCTTAAGGCGACATCGCAACTTATTGATATAGTAAGTAACGTTGTCATTTTCTCGTAACTTAGTTAATTGTGTTTGAGTTATGACACTGTGAATGTTTTTAGTTTATTTTTTTTTTATTTTTAAAAACTAACGAATGTTATTAGTTGTCTGGACAACAATTGATGAATAATATTCAATATTGGTCGATCAATAGGTCACTTTGTGCAAATGTTCTTGATTTCCGATTGCCTTTATTTTTTTGAATGTATATACTAATCTAAATTAGCTTTTGCTAAATTGAAAGCATTAATATAACCAAAGTATTCAACACAACAGAAGCGCGCTTGTCTTAATCACTTCTAATTTATTTAGCTCTAAAGTCAAAGTGGGTAATTTATGGCTGTCCCTTTCCTACCCCTAAATGAAAGCGGTCGCACCGTCTCGCTCTCTCGGGGCCATTTTTAATTAAAATCATCCAGAGAAAATTAGAAATTATATTCTATTTTACAAAAACTTGTTCTGACGCTTTGTCGGAGATTATCTGTTTTTTATGAGCCCCCAGTGGCGGCTTTGTTTTAACGGCGGAGGAATTGTCCAAATGGAGTTTTGTTGACTGCCGTAGTATTTTACTGTTATGTTTTGTCCATTTCAATCGATTGATAATATTCAAATTTTTTTGATGGCAATCTCTTCATTTTAAATTATGGATCGATTACATAGAATACATTTTTCGTAATTGTATAGTGATTTCATCTTAATTAAAACCGGTGCTGTGTTATTCCGTTAATGAATTATGTACATTTATCGAATGGTTTACGATATTGACTATAATTGTTCGTTGATTTTTCTTAATTTCTTCAGCATCAAATAACCATTTTTTTTATGGTGCAAAGTTCCCCAACCTATTTGATATCATATTCCATTTTTGAGTAAAAAAATTTCTATGTCAACCCCTCGACCACTGCAGTTTTTGACCAATGCCCACCAAAAACAAATAAACACAAAAAGTGCAATGAATTGTATTTGCATTTTTTTTAAAGTTGCCGATTGACTCCCTGCATGACAAAATTGCTCCCTTGCGGGGCCTACGCTCCACTTTGGGGAACACTGGTAAAGTTTTAGAGTTGTATGTGTGGTATTTATTTTATCTGTTGTCATGGACAATTTCTTTTTTTTTTCAGGCGGAGTGGGCGATGACGACGGTGACAGTGGGAAGCGACGCCGCTCTCGCACAAACTTTAACTCCTGGCAGCTTGAGGAGCTTGAAAGAGCTTTCTTGGCCTCTCACTACCCGGACGTGTTCATGCGGGAAGCTTTAGCTATGCGCCTCGATCTGAAAGAAAGCCGTGTCGCGGTGAGATATAATATACTAATTAACAAAAATAAAATCCTCCATTGCCTCTGTGGCGTAATAATTTATTGCTTGCCTTAAAACACCTCGCATTGCCTTGTTGCCAGTTATATGAATGCCGAAACACAGCAATGTTGACATAGCGGCAAATTGATATAATGTGGAAGGTAATCAGAGGGTTTCAAAAAAAACCTAACCGTTCTGAAAAATCTTAAATATGACATTCATATGACTTCAGAATTAAAACAGAAAGAATTTCTACAGCGTTCAGGCAATTAATTACACATTCACATATATTATTGCCGTAATCATAGCTTGCTCGCCATATACCCCCACCATCTATCTACTATATACCTATCTTAACCAACTGTCGATACTTAACACCATAAAAAATTCAGGTGAATAATCAGCCCTTTAGACATTGATAATTATAATAAAATTGTTGCATATCACGCATCATGACAATCCAACAAGTTGTAAAAAAAAAGTACCCCATTGATTTGTTTAACTTAAATTACACTTATTAGATTCTGTAAACCATGAGTCATAATAAAACATCATCCTTATGTACTAACAAAGTTGATGATGCGAGAAAAAAAAAACAGAAATTCATCAAGCGTAGACAGAAACATAAAAAAGTTATTGAAATTATCTATTTACGATCAAATATTATATATGTATCGACACGCACAGGAAACGAGTCTTAAATGTGGCAACATTAAACTTAAACAGGCAACACCCTGGCCGGTCACGGTTCTCGCGCGTCGCATTGTAGTTCGCGACGCCACGTGCATCAGTTATTAAATATATTTAGAATGCAACATCTAAAGCGCGCGACGCGTGAAAATTTTCACGGCTAACGTCTCAATCCGAATGCCAACAGTTGTTGATGGCCGGTATTTCTGTGCGCCCTAAATATTTTACAATCGCCAGTTGGTGTGTATGTGCAAACATTAATACTGTTTTGGTTCAAACGGCATCACTGTGGTTGGTGAAACTATTGGCACAAGACTACATATCATGTCATGAAAAAATTATAACCAAATCTGATGGAGTGTCAGTTCTTTCTCTTCTATTTCCGTTAGTAATAGTTGGTGGTATGGTTTTTTGCATGATGGTATGATTTTTCTGATGTTGGTAGGGTTTTTGAACTCACCTGACTAGCTACCACCCTCAGTCTCAAACTGCCGCTATTACAGCATTTCTATGTTCCATCACACATGTGAAAGCCAGAAGTATTCTGGGCGAGTTCTTATCACCACCTACGGCCTTATTGTTACTTGATACAAGGTGAAATTGTGGTGAAGTATTCGCCCATTCCTAATAAAAATACATTGTTGTGTATCGCTTACAAATACATTATATATGAAGAAAAGTTCAATTCATTCTTTCGAGTTCCCTTCTCCTTCAATTCGACTTCAAATTCGATCATCTCAACAATTAATATTATCTAATGTAATCTATGTACTAATGTCGCCTATATATAAGCAAGTCATTGTAGTGTCGCGGCGTTGAAAGCGACTGAAATTCTATTCCATTTCATTGATTTATATAATAAAGGTATATTGGGAGCACATAAGTGCGGCTTCGGTTTCCGTTCAATATAAATGAGGGACGTTTTCCCTTATTTTCCCCGGACCTTCCCGGGCTAAGCGGCCATTGGGGACCCCGGGGAGGCAACGCAACTTTTTATGTAAGCTTTAGAAAATGGAATAATGTCCGACCTCCAATAATGCGCGCTTGAACGGAAGAGATATCTTCACCGCATCGGATGGAGTTAACTGAAAATATTTTACTCAATCCAATACACAAACAGTCAACATTTAAAATTAATATGAGTATACATTAAGTTATATATAATATGGAAAGTAAAATAAAACCGTTGCACGATCATATTAAAAATCTAACATTTTTGAGGTCTTTGCATAAACGCGTATGATTAAAGTTGTACTGCAAAATCGAGTGAAATGAAAATAATATTAGAACATTTGAATGCTCAATTCTATATATTTCAATATTGCGAGCCCCGAAACAATTTGGTTTTTGATTTATATACGTTAATAAAAGCCTTTTGGAGTCGCTCCAAAAGCTTAATGTAATTGAAAAATTGCACGGAACATGGCTTCGCATTTAATTGCAAGATATTGCGTTCCGATTGAATAGGCAGTAGCAAACAATTGAAATGCAGTAATACTCATATTTTATAATCTATTAACGTTTAAGAGCTAGCCGTAAAATAATTATTATCTATTAAAAATTATCTTATATTATCTGATGTTTGTTACGTATATTTTTAATATTTTTCTCGTCTTTTATAACCATGTTTCTATATTTTTTATATACTATTTTCCTTTAACTGAATATTACATTTTATATTTCTGTTCAAAAACAGAAGAAAAATTCACATACTATATTATATAACATATATACAAATATAAAGACAATAATAAATTGAAGAAAACAAAATGTATCTGACATCTTCTTTCATTTTACTGATTTATATTTTTGTCGTCGTTTGTAAGGGAGACTCTAGATTGCTGTTTTAAAAGAACCAATTTTTTTTTTCATATGAAGTTTTAGGATTTAATGATTTAAGACACTGCATTATAAGATCGATAATCTTTCACTCTGAGTATGTATTTTATCAAATTTTCATAGCGTTATGAAACAAATCCGTTGCCATAAGGTCCGTTGTCGATTGTATACTCCGCTTATCGTCGGATCGCGCTCCGAGAGACAGACTACCCTAATAGTTGGTATAAATCAAAAGATTGCAATCTCGGCGGCACCCCAGGGACGCGAGTGAGACGGCACGATTGAATAGCATAGAATTAAATGGCCGGGTCAGATAAGGATGGCTGCATATCTCTCCGCTCCGGCGTCGGGCTTGCAGCAGCCCGCACGGACGTCACAATTCGATTACAGCTCAATAAAGTTAAAGTGACTTGTTTGCGTCTGTAAAGTGGATTTTTTCCTGTCTTTGATTTCTCTATTTTCTCTTGTACTTGGGATATGTCGTCGCAAGATTAAACAAGATCAAAAGTTTTATATTTATTTATGTCAATGTATAATTTAAGAAAGTATTATAAAATTGCTTAACTTAATATGTTTAGGTATCGATTTTATTGCAACATTTTCAGTTCGGGGAAAAATCATAATAATCCATATTTTAATTTATTAACTAGGAATTTTTGCGCATATCCGATTATACCATCTCGTAAAAAATTCAATAAATATTCTAATCTAAACTGTCTAATAACTAATTATATACAAATCTTATTTCCTAAAGTTATTTTTATAAAATTTTAGTATCGCATAAGCAAATTTACTGCAGAGCCATAAGTACAGGGGTTTGACGGTAGACGTTAAAACCTCATACATTACCTAAAGTAGCTTATTCTAATCTAATTTCATCCCCGGCCGACGCGAAACTTACTAAGAAGGCCCTGCCGCGAGCGAGGAGGTATCGGCTTCATTTTAAAATTCATAGCATAAAATTTACATTTATATGCCAATTTCATTCCCTAACAGGGCGTCGGCGGTCGCACGCACACATCAGTATTCCCGACACATCCGGTGCCGGTTGGAAACACCCCCCCCCCGCCCCTCGAAAGAAAAAAAAAGAAAAATAGAAAAGACGCACCGCTCCCCGTTCAGTTGAGAAAAAACCGCGATGTTTAAATATGGAACACTAAATGGAACGCTTAGGCGACAAAATGCGGATAGAATATAAAATTTAAGCACTCTTCCCTCCCTATCTACCGCGCGAGGGCGTCGCTTGTTGTTTTCTCGTTCTGAGCGAAGCTATCAAACATGAGCCGGCTTTACCGCCCTCGGCTTAACGGTAAAAGATAGACAGCCCATTCTTAGGGTTGTCATTTTCTTCATAAGAATGTTTATGTAACGGCAAAGTTAAGAAATGTTATTGTTCTTATATACGTATTAGAACGGAAACAGACGCTATTTTTTAAACGGAAATACCTACATTTTCATAAGAGGTAAACCAGAAAAACGGATCAAATAAGTGATTTAAAATATATAAAAATATATTTTCATGCATTTGTTACATATTATTGATTAAAAACATATATTATTTTCTATTCCATTTTACAACTTATTTAACGAAGTAACTTCAATTATTATTATTCTGTGTCTTGACCGGAATATTTTTTCTTCTAAATCAAACCGTAAATTCGACAAACAGGAAAAAAGGAAATCGCTTTCCCCCAACAAGGGGAAATAAGTGTATACCTAAATAGAAGTCAATGTATTACGCCAATGCCACTGATGTGGGGGAGCTCTCTTATTTACACCATTCACAAAATGGTGGACTAAGGTTACCTTTTTTTTTTAATCAAGAATTTGTCGCTCAAAAACTTATACGTCTTGTCTGGTTGAAAACATTATTTCATAAAAAGTACTTTCTTCCACAAGGTTCTATAGATAGTACATACGATAAAAAATTACTTATTTATACTATTAATATAAAGTATTTGGGTGACCACTACCGAACGTTCCTTCGGCCAGTGAAAAGTAAGGAAATTATGTTAAAATTTAAATAGTAGTTTTTGTCTTATGTACAATGTAGATGAAATCACTGGCAGTAGATAAAGGAATTTACGTGTCTTTGCATTACATTAAAGAAGTACCTTTTGTCTAATTATCTAAAACTGATTGTTATTAATAAATATTTGCAAAGGTACAATTTTATTTCTTATTTCAAAGAAAAAGAGATGAATATCGTACGGGAAGCAGAAAGCGGGAACAGTTCAGATATAATATTAACTAGTGTCAGCTCTGCTGCCGTGTATTAATGTAATAAAATATTCCATTATCAATATTTTTATTAAAAAAACATCATACATTTTATAGTTACAAAATTAAATGCCATCAAATAAACATAGGAATTATATAAGAACAAACAAATACTCATGGGTATATTATACATATCAAAAATTAACCACAAGATGTAACAGTTTAAAAAGTTGACGAAATATATTATTAATAAAAACTTAATGGTGACGGTTTCGGAAGAATTTTTCTGAAATTCAAGAAACCGATTTGGCCATTTCAAATTGTCAAAACCTTATTTCTAATTTTTGTCTCTGTTTTTTTAAAATTTGTATGTTCTTCCTTTTTGTCAAAAATATGATTAACTTTACAGGTTTCTTAAAATTAATATTAAATATTATAATTGTATCTATTATGTTCATGGTACGATTTCCGCAAGATTTCGTGTATCATCATGCCCCGGTATATCATTAGTAGGTAATTCGTTTTAATAGCAATCGCGCCCATAGATATTTGTATCAAAATAAAATTAATCGTCACGTAGTTCCGTTGTAATAAGAACTCGATTAATTGCTTAAAAAAATATAATTACCTACTTATATGTTCCTCTCATATAACCTTTATAGCAAGGAGCTAAATTAATTACAGTTCTAATAGCATAAGTTGACTTCGTTGAGGTCTTGTCAAATTCGCGTAAATCACATTTTGGTAAAGTTGGTAAGCCGACAAGTAAAACATCGGTCGCCCCCCTGGGATCCGGGTATTAATGACGCGCCCGGGCGGAGGACTGGGGAATAAGGGGAGGGATGAGGAATAGGGGTGGCGATATACGTGGCTCATTAAAAGAGGGAACAACCCACCGATGGCCATTACCGGCGACCGGTGCCTTTCTGCTCCGCAATCAATGTATTTCGATTAGCACAGGCAAAGGCATTTGATTAGTCCGCGATATTCGATTTGCAACCGAAGTTATTTTTTTGAAAACATTTTACGCCTTTGCAAAGTTAAAAATAAAAATTAACTACAAAAGTATTTATAGTGTACTACTTTGAATAGAGATGTCAATTTTGCATGTGAATATACTTAACAGATTCAATATTATGTATTCATAATATAATACGAATTGCTACATACAACGCTGCCTACTTTTAAAATTAAAACGTCATTGTCTCTCGTAAGTCGAACTGATAAAGAACGCCTAAAAACATTAAGTTCGACTTTTGTGACCTTTTGTTTTACAAGATATTAGCAATAAACATTAAGCAGAGAAAATAAACATGTACAAAGCAATAAAACAATTTTATCAAAGTAATAAAGAATAAAACCATTGCATCGAACGAAAGTCGTAAAACAAATGATTATTGCACAATCTATTGAAAATGAAAACGGACAATAAAGCGTTCGCGAATTAAAAAATATTTTATTTCCCTTTGTGTATATGTTAATGACGCAAGCACTCGTATGTAATTTAATCAGAAATTAACTGCGAACTAATCGATTTCTTAACGTGATTGATGTGCGCATTAATTATTTTTGTATTGTCGATTAGGAACGTGTGGTATTGTTTGACAGAAAGAAAGGTACGCCAATGTAAGGCAATTATAAATTATTGATTGCACTGGAGCGTGACTGTAGGTTGTGCAAAATTATTACAAATAATTTTTGATTAAACCTTCATATAAATACTGAATGCGCAAATTACAAGTGTGGCAAGATATTGGCGGTTTTTATAATACATAAAATATTATCAATAGTAAAAACTACCATATAGTAACAAGTTAATTAACAACATTTTAAGTAATATCAAAATTATTAAAAAAATGCTTTTTCTTCTATATTGACTGCAGCACCGCGGCACACTGATTTACCACTAACCTTGTAACACAGATAGCGGTAACGTTTTTCTGTCACGCCTATTTAGCTACCACCCTTAGTGTCCAACAAACCACTATAACCGCGTTTCTCATGCAACACTCATAACTAGGGCAGCCAGTGAAATTCAGATAAAGTGTCATATTATTGTTAATAATTTTTTTAAAGCTTAGGAAGTTCTGATGATGATCGCAGAGATTCACTAAAAACAAGTCACGAATGATTTCGAATGGAGAGGCTTTTGTTCAATAGTTGACATCAATTGAGTGAATGGAAATTATTATTTCTAGTAAATACGAAAGCTTATACTTCTTCGTAATCGTTTATATGGAGACGGTTTATTAAAGTAATCAATAAAAAACTAAATTAAGTAACGCTTTTAATTTATAACAATTATGTTAGCCGAAAGGAAGTTAAAATGAAAAGGCAGTGAAACACATTTCAAATGGCAACGTATAATTTTAATGCCGACTTTAATTATAATTTGAAATGCCGACATCGAAAAGTAGATGTCATAATAAAAATTTATTAAATTAATCCAGGAGCAGGGATGTCGTTAAATGTATCCTTTGCCATAAAAAGCGATGGGCCGCTCGTAAAATTACGTTGCACATATGTTCCCTGAACCATAACGCAGTTATAGAGAATTTCCTTTTTTTTTCTTTGTGTTTACTTGATATCCCGTAACTGTTTCATTGGCCTAGTAAAACCATAATTTTTAGCCTGTATTTTTTGCGATATTTACATCTACGATTGGCTAACACTTGACTAAGAGTTCATAAAGGGCGAAGAGTATGCGGTTGATATATTGCTTACGGATCACTTGATTCGTGAGGCAGTGTCGGATGAAGCTGTAATAGTCGTCAAAAAGACTAACAGTGCAAACTTCTCCGAACCCAGCAGCAGCCGGTTGAAATATTCAAATTCTGTGTCAAATAATGAGAGTAAGATAATTTTGTAAAATGAGATATTGATTTTTATTAAATGTCTATGTGGTGAAGTAGTCTACCGCTTGCCTTATCACCCAGAAGTTCAGTTTCGATTGTGGGGACTCATAAATTTTTCGAACCTTCCAAATTAGCTGGAACCTTCAATGTCAGTCTGCTACCATAATAGGATTGCCGTGATCTAGCGGTCATATAAGTGAGAGGTACAGTATTCTGAGCGAGCACCTATTACCATTTACGGCCTAATCGATGTGTCACATGAAGTGACGTGTGATCTGAGGTCAAGTTAGCGTATTGCCGATAAAAATTATAATATGTAACATGAGATTTTTGTAAACAGAGATATAATGCACTGAAATAATCACGACATCTTTAACACTAAGTTCTTAAAAAATTCACTTTGCTTAATATTTTTAATCAAAAATAAAATAAAAAGAATCGATTAATGTATCAAATTACTATGGCCTCGTGAAGAAAACCATGAAAAAATATCTATAAACCTAGTGTTAAATTCACCGTCAGTTTTCCCAACCGTGGCAACCCTGAACCGGTTCTACCATTCGACTGCAACCGCGGGCGCGACAGATTAAATATTGATAAGCTATATCCCGTGACACTCGAGCATTATGCGGGACGTCTTCATCGTCGCGGGCAAGGCGCGGGCGGGGCACGGCGGCGCGGCGAATGCGCGCGCACGATCGCGCCGCATTAGCATGCGTGCGTCGGCGCAATGAAATTTTACGTCTCAATCCTCAACCGCTTTGGCGCACACGGGTTGTGTCTTCATGCATTTTGTTAACGCCCTCCGGTCCTTAACTGTTAACAGAGACGCATGCGTAATGGGACGATATCAATCCAACTACTCTTGTTATAAACTCAATCGCAGTTAAGTGATGCGATATATGATAAAGACGTCTTTTTTTAAAGCAGCGATAAATTCTGAGAAAGAAATTCTGCTCTTTCGATAAAATCGAGAATACTGTTCGACTGAAATGTATACCTCAGTGATAGATATTTCTTATGTATTGCGACAGATCGACCATTCTTTTATAGTGGTTATGGGTGGTCATTGAACTTTTATTACGTAACGTTATTTCATTTTATAATACATTCATTTCAATCCTCCAGTTTTAAATAAGTATTTTATTAGTGTAAATAATCCACACGGTGACAAATAAGTTTTTCAATGATCGCCTGATTGATATAAAAAAATATATTCGTCATCAATAGAGATATTTTATTGAATTTACAATGTGGTACAGTAAAATATCCTTTTTGATTTTTCACACATTATATTTTACAATATACAATATATAAATTACTGTACTCCACGTACAAAAACGATATCATTTCAACATTCATTTTATCTATGAGATATTTAATTATACATTTGCCTACTAGAGGCGTTCATTTGATCGACGCTAAGATTCTGTTGCCTAGTTCTAATGGGCGTGTTTCGTCTGATATTCGGTCTGATGACCTTGAAAATTCTTAAAACAAATAGAATAGGTCGTATGATTATTATTAGAAAGTTGAAATTATGTCTCTCCCGTCAGGTCTGGTTTCAAAATCGTCGCGCCAAGTGGCGTAAGAAGGAGCACACGAAGAAGGGCCCGGGCCGGCCGGCGCACAACGCGCACCCGCAATCCTGCTCTGGAGAGCCCATCCCGCCGCACGAGCTGCGCGCGCGCGAGAGGTGACCCACTTGCATCTAAGCTAACACTAAATGAACACAACAGAGACATACCAACAAACATACCCACACACACATACGAATACAAAAGGTTATTACCTACAATCACGTATATTTCTTATAAAATGTCAACATTTGTAATATCAAATTGGGAGATGGCGCATTTTCCAAAAAAGAGATTTATTTTTCAGTACAAAAACCAGGTGCTACACGTGTTTGCGACATGTATTTTTTCTATAAATCATCAATATTATTATTCTAGGTTCATGCATAAAAATATATATATACACAGGCGATCTTCCTGTCAACGGTTAATAACCTTAAATATTATTATTAATTTGAACAAAGATTACAAAAAGTTTATAATCAATATTATATTTCGCTGTTACCAATAAACTACAATGCTGTTACTATTAGATTCTATACTTATTAGGCCCTATTTTGTTATCAGGGCGCGAAGAAGAAAGAAATTGGCCAAAGCGCTAGAGAGGCAAGCGAGGAAACTGCGGGCTAAAGGCATCGCGGTCGACCTGGAGGCTCTGAAGGCGGAATACTTAGCCCAGCATAGGAACAGCGGCCTATACTCCGACTCAGATGGAGACGGCGAAGGGGAAGACAGCATGATCGACGTGGTAGGCGGTGACTCGTGCCACGACTCCGGTCCTGAAGACTTCTCCCTATCGGGGAGACTCCGCGCTCCTTCAGGAGCTGATGCTATCAACAATTCAGACAGTTCGACGTCGGACGCACACTCGGGGAGGAACTTCAGCCCCATACCGGACCCGCAGCCGTCTTTCTTCAAGCAGTTCGGCGCAAGTGGCGCCAGCTTCGAGAAGTTCGATTTCGATTCAGGCCGAGCTGTTTCCTTAGACCTAAGCGGGACGGGCACGGCCACAGAACAGGACATGTCGAGGAACGGGGGAACAAGAAAACATAATCCGTTTAGTATAGAATCGTTACTTAACACGTGAAAGTGACTTATTTAGAATTAGATTTGGCTACAGAGGCTCTCCGATCTAATTTTACCTTTGACAATTACAATACAGGCATTTGTTGAGTTGTTCCTTTGCTTTAAATATTAAAATACGTTATTAAAATTAGTGCTTCGGTTAATAAAGACTAATAGGTACCAGTTAACATATCCAGTGTGAATATTAGATGTAGGAATCTTGTAATATATAGATTGTAGTGTATATAGGATCTCTCCGTATTTATTTTCAACTCGAATGTTAAAATGTTTGTTTTTTTTTATTTTGGGGCAATAATTTGATCTTATTTGTTAAACCTAACCTTAATTTATTTTCTTTATGACTTATAAATTTTATTGTTATTTAATTACCAAAACTGAAATGTTTAAAGAACTAATGCTTTATACGTTGCAAAATCAAATATTTACTAACGTATAAAAATAGTGAATATGTTAAAAGACATTGTGCAAATGAAACCATGGAATTATTATTTTTTTAATTTGCATTCATGTAAAGCTATACGCAAAAGAATATATTCAATCAAAGTACATAAAATAATTTTAATATTAAATACAAAATAATTTTAATATTAAAAGGAACATTTTTACTGGAAAACATATAATGTTAATAATTGGTACTTCCTTCAGAAAAAGCGTAAAACACTGTCATAGTCCTCAAAATGTAAAAAATATCTTATTTATAAATAAAATCTTATCTATTCTATGCGAACATGTGTTGTTCTGTCTCCAATAGTTATGCTTAACAATCTTGTGTTGCCCAATGGAAAATTCAAGGATGCTTGATTAATGTATTTAATTTTTAAATTTGTTATATGAGGTAAAATACATTTATGTAATAAACCAAAATACATTTGGTTCTCAATATAATGGACATTTATACGGCGACGCAAATAAAATTACGCATTACTCTGAAAAGAAATACAATCTTGAGTCGTAAAAGTAAGTAATTAATGGATGCAAAACGCGCAACCATCGATAAGGCGGCCAATTAGCGAAAACAATATGGCGGAGCTGTTTTATTGGCATTTTTAGCGGAGGGCGCGACGTTACTCGCTATGCCATTCAACACGTGCATAACCTTTCGTGTTTATATTATAATAGAAGAAAAGACGCATTCTTTTTTCAGTTTGAATATGTAAAAACAAATATTCTAATCGTTCTCATTTTGAAATTTAAAATGTCTTGCTCAGAATGTCATCATGATATACTAATCCATAAAATTAAATTATTATTTTTTTTAATAAATTATTATTTATTAAATTTTAAAGTCATAAATTTATAAATACCAAAATTCTTTTTACAATATGTATTGATTACTGGGCATTTGCAGATATAGTCAATAATAAGAAGACTAAACATAACATGTTATTTCTGAACGGTAATATTACTTTATTTTTAAACTTTATTCTGATAAACTTTCCTTTACCGACCAAAATCAATGTTAGGCTAATTATAAAATATGTTATGTACATAATATCTTAATTATTGAAGTATGATACGTCTAGATATCATAGACCTACGTAAATTTAAAGGCACTCTCTGATTTTGTTTTTTATAGGGAATAAATTTTTATTTTGAATCTAAGAATTTATTATAGGCATAGACTAAGACTATGTTAAGTACAGAATACACATTTCGAACATTTTCTAAATTTAATTTTATTAGAAATGATTTAAACAATTTCTCTTAAATTTCCGTTCAGGCGATGTAAATCATACTTTACAAAGAATTTACAATTAAAAATAGACATTTTTTATATAAATAATTATAAATGTAAATTAAAAATTATATGCATCCGATATATTGGAAATCTGTTATTACAACTTGCTCACCAATCACAATATATTATTTCAACAGTACTGGTGTTGTCATTCCAGTAACTAAAAATTTGAAATGTCACCAAAAAGAATTAACGTGGTTACAATTTCTAACTTAAGGATGCTCTATACATCAAAAGAATCGTTAATTCTTCATTGTACATTGTAGTCTGAAACGATATAAATGTATTAGGTACAAAATAATTAAGTTTTATTTATATTTATAGAAAGAAATGAGACGTGATAAATATTTGTATATTGATTATCACACAGTGTAAGGTGTAAAGAATATGTTATATGATTAACTTATTGAATCAAAATATAACGTCATTAAAATCAAACTATATTTTTTATTTATTTTTTAACTGTTGAGTATTTCCTTCGCTTAACTATTACTTTTATAGTTTCCGGATATTTATCGAAACATTTCATTTAAGGCCCTATACATTCTTTAACATGATGCTGTAGCCCATTTTGAAACGTTTGCATCCAGAAATATAAAACTACCTCCAACAGATGAAACAGCAGTGTTTAACTGGCTAAATAATGGAGGTAGATATATCTTTCATAACCTAGTTATGTATCTGTATTTTTTTTATAAATAATGAAAAAAACTTAAGTTTTTGGTAAAGTAGGCCATGTCTAAAAACTGACTCTAGTATAATTGTATCATTCAGGAATGTGATAATAATTTTCGCCAGAGATTTGAATTTTATACACAATACTATAAAGCTGCCCCAATCAAAAGCTCCGTGACGCAGTGGTTTATCCGCCTTATAATGAGGGTTCAATTCTCGGACCACAGAGGTAGTGGAGCCTGGATTGTGGACTTTTAAAACTCACTTGACTAGCTATCATCTTCAATGTCAACCTGCCGAAATAACGGCATTGTTGTGTTCTTGCAGTCGTACATGTGAAAGCCAGAAGTGTTCTGCTGTTACAGCCTCATTGTCACTTAACATAAAGTGAAATCGAAGTAGGGTTATTCCATACCCAATTAAAAAAACTACTTGTGACTTGTAAGCATAACATTAACAGAAAAGACAGCAAGCGAGATTTTCTTGCTCTATGATTTATGATCCCCATACACATCCAGCGCCGATATCTTGTTGATGGTTGCGATCTTGTTATCTATGGACTTTCACTGAATACACAAAACATTGCAACCGTTACGTCATGATTGGATAAGAACGAGATTACTGTCCCTTTGTAATATTTTTACTATTGCGTTTTTTCTTATAAAAAAGTAATCTTTTTACATAACTAAGCGACGGTACAAGTCATTTACCTAATAAGCAGTTTGTAATTTTGGAACAAGCTCTAATTAAGGTTTTTATATAGCATCTCATGTCGCTCGTTATCTTGAGACAGGAAGTTGCCTCTTTACGGCTCTAATATAACCACCTACAGCCTACACCCACGGCATACCAACGAACACAGCGATGATAAAACACTATTGTTTATTAGCGAAAATTATGACTGCCTTCCTGTCACTCATTATTTATTATTATTATTCATTATTCATGATGTTAAGTGACAATGAATATTGATCAGATGTTAGTATTTACAAAAATGTCTAGCAACGGAGATATACTAACACTTAATTGACCGTACCAAATGATATTGGTAAAGCGACTTAAAGTTTCGAATAACCGATCCAATTTAGATTTTCACTTGTCCAGGGAGTTACTAGACGATTTCGCTTTTAAGAATTAATAGAGAAATTGTCACTTCGAATTCGCATAATTGTATTCACATAATATAATATTACATATTAAGTTCAATAAGAAGTACAATGTACGTTCATTTCGTACGATTTCTTCGTTTATAGCTTTCGAGAGGTTCGTTGCATTTGAGTTTTGCGTCACGGATATTGCGGTGCCGCTGGTGGTGTTTCACGGATATCCGATGTCAAAGGCGGCATTTCGCTCTGCTGGTAAACATCTGGCGGATAATTTGAGCGATTTTAAAATTATTAACGTCCCTTGCTTCATTGCCGATTCGGCACGGTCCGAAGTTGGCATCGCGATTGCATCTGTGTGCGTGAACACGTACAAGTTATCGTATACGTGTTTATAAATCTACTTTCCATTGACAAAGAAATTGCAATTCTGAAAACCTTCTACTTATTTACTTATGTGTCCATTTATTATTCATTGATTTTCAAGCCTAATAGATACTTTTTAACAATTAATTAAATGTAACATATATTCTGTTAAGCGAGTCTAAAATTGGTTTTAATAATATTATCTTATTTAATATTGTTTAACTCCTTGCAATAAGGGTTGTATTAAAAGTGTAATGATTTATTTTTCGGCCATTACAAACTTGAGCAGCAAAAGTAGGACCTGTAGTAGCTTACCACCCGAACTTGGTCCCTTGTTGTGTGGTTATTACGGACTTTATAAGTAATAACCCGTCACAGATTTATCATTACGAACTCGCTAATCGGATAATTTAGCAACATTTAACATCAATTAAAACGTTTACGCAACATTTGCTGTCAAACAAGTGTAGAATTAAATAAGTACGGATACGGCATGTGTCCAGTTATTAAATTAGTGTTTCTAGTGAGTTGCAAATAACTAAATTACTTGTAACAGGCGAACATTAATTAAAGCCAGTCAAAAGATCCATAAAATCTGTGGACAAATCGTTTCAAAGTTGTTTAATTTAACGACTTATAACAAGTAACAATTATTGTAAATACAGCGAAATGACACCGGAGAGGGACGTTGATAACAGTGTCCAGGATGGCGTGTCGTGATCTAGAGGGCAGGCGGTACTTTTTTATAGTGGAAATAAATAGTAGCCTAGCATTCAAACAGCCTAATAAAATATACATTTATGTTTGACAGGAAAAGTTGGACTTTAAACTGTCTATATCTAAGATTCAAAATCTAATGCTGCGTTACTGTGGCATTTTCTTGTAAAGATCTGTTTCAAACAAAAATTATAAACAACTCTGTTTACAATATAACTGTTTTTTTTGTTTTTTTTTTTATGATGTTTAAAATAAAACTTTACTACTTAAAGATGATAGTTTTCAAAAATCAATTAAAAAATGATCACACTTAGCAATGAAAATTCACAGATTTTTTCGTGTAGATTTATCACACCGGACATTTTCTGATTAACTGATTCTCACGACCGACCCCATGTTTCTCTTGCATTTTCATCACACCCATAGTATCAGTCCCACTTTTTTCGACATAACCACAACCATTAAATCCTTCATTCTTTCTCTTAGTGTTGAGTATCCCAACACAACTTAATATATGATCTTAAAATATATAATACCAATAAAATCCGTTAAATACGTACAGTAACACTTATTTAAGCACTTGATAAATTCAATTTAATGTGATTTAATACTCAACTGTTAACCAAATCAATTAATAAAGAGATATTAATAATCTCTTGACAACCCATTCGTTCCAAAGGTTATTTTTAATCACAAATTACTTGGCCTAAATGTGAAATTGAAGAAGTTAAAAGCAAAAAAGCGAGCTCGCCCAGAATATTTCTGGCTCTCACCTGTTGCAGATCACAGCAACGCTGTTATGGCGGCAGGTTGACATTGAGTGAGGCAGCTGGCAGCTTTGAAAACTTCTGCCACCATCCAAAGCACACTGGAAAAGTGTACGGTTAGATACAAAAATGTCTTACGCGTTGACAACACAGCATCAAATTTACATCTATCCACCCATATGCACGGTACGCGAATTACACGATTTTACTTTTACACTGTGGAAAAACAAAAAAAATATTTTGGTATTATAGTGACAACTAGACTTTCTGTATGAGAATAAGTTAATTTTTTTTCACCTCATTGTTACGCACTTCGTACACGAATGTTCATTCTTCGGTTAAGTAGGTACACACCTATAGGAGCGAAAGAGTTAATAAAAGTGAATTATATTTCTATAAAGCTACTTCGTAACCAGTAGTCTCGAAGCACTCGATCTCAAGTGGCAGTAGTCGTAGCGAATTGCTAATGCACGTTCCACTTTAACTCCGCTCGCCTCCGCTCGGCTCCCTCGTAACCAATACGAAATTATCAACTATCACCTCTCATTTAAGACGAAACTGGCAGACTGTGGGATAGTTTATTACTTTTAAAATGCAATTATTTACTAAATAATTACGTTTAAAGAAACAAAAAAAAACATAATATACTAATTTCCGCTTCGTTTAATCGCAAATATTGCTAATAAAATATCACCCTAAAGCACTTCACCACAACACGTGGTATCTTCAGATGTTACCGGTTCGACAGCGCGAACATCGAACGAGACGTAGTGTCAAAACGCTTTGAGATTATATTTTAGTCGTAATATTTGCGACTAAAAAAAAAGCGAAAGTTAGCAAATTAATTTCTTATTTTTTTTAGTCATGGAGGTCCGCAATGTAGCGCTTGAATAAATAAATCGTAAGTAAAATTGGGTTAAAACAATGAGAGAATATAGACTTTGTACTAACTTACATTCGAATATATGAAGTTAACTGCCTGCGTGGCGCAACAGTTAAACGCTTGCCTTGTAACTCAGCGGTCCTCAGTTCGATCCCGTAGCTACATGAGTAATGGATTCTAGGTGCTAGTAGTGTTCCTTTGAGTCCGCCTAGCTAGCTACCACCCTTAATGTCGCCTTCGACTATAATATTGTTGCAATGTTCCGACTGCCATATATGGCAGTGAAACTATTTTGTGCGAGCACGCTTCACTATCAACGGCCTTTCTGTCACTTAACATGTCATAAAATTTACGTGAAGTGTTAACCAATTACATATAAAAAAAAACTCGTTCAATTCCATGATACAGCATTACTACACATTGCCAATAAACGTATACGAAATGTTCTATTTTTTATGTAAATTGATTAAGCGTATTGGTTTGTAATTACAAAAGTGTCCTTAACGCATAAAAAAAAAGAATTGTAAAATACAATTTTTTTATATATTACGTCGCTGATGAATGTGAGATATCAAAGAATTAGTATAATAAGAGTTGGCCTGCGATGTTCGCCCGATAACCTTTCGTGAGTAATGAAATATATTAAAAGCCGCACGGGCCCGATGCTAAGTAGGTACCTTTATTACATGCCATTTATTTATTTCTCGTTACAAATGCACGTATTTATATATGCAAGTGTAATTTCTGAACAATAAATAAAACTTC